>PVIU01007008.1:0-95815 GCA_004026605.1 Ondatra zibethicus | reverse complement strand
AATCCATTGCTCTGATGTGAATGTGGGTCTCTGTCTCTATCTCCATTCATCGGATGAAATTTCTCCCACCTCTATCCCCGCCCCTGGCTTCCAACTTTTGCTTGATGATCCTGTTTGCTTCCAATTTCCAGGAGGTTCTGTGTATGCTTTCCTTGGGTTCACCTAGGTATTCAGCTTCTCTGGGCTTGCGAGCTAACCATTTCATAGTCACTGCATGCCTATTAATCAAATTCAGTGTTTGACACCTTTTTACAGATAAGACAACTGAATCAAACATACATTGGGAGTCTATAGTGCATTCAGCAAGTAATAGCCAAACCACATGGTTTGGAGGGTTTTGCTTTGTCTTTTTTGGGAAGTTGCTGGATATTTTAGACAGTGTCCTGTTCACAAAGTTCACAGCACCAAGTCCTCATAAATGATTTCATAGGAGCAAGCATTCCAGTTCCCTTTTTGTCATAGGTAGTCATCTGGGATGTACTGTTGACCAAAAGCAAAGCCACATTGTCTTTACTAATGATCTTGGTGTGTTTGGGGCAGGGGTATCTGGCTCAGCTGGTAGATGTTTACCTGCATGCAGCAGGTCTTGGGACTGATCTCCAGCACAGCATACAGTTAGTGTGTTGGCACACTTCGTTAATCTCATTTATGAGAAGACTGAGTCAGGAGGATCATAACATCTGTTTTCTAATGAGACACTTTCTCAAGATATCTACCACCTTCTCCCAAAATTAAAACTGTGACATTCTGGAAGGATTAATTATGATGAATATTAATATGTATTTTTCATGCTAGTGACATTTAGCATAGGTAGAAACAGTGTTTGGACTAGCAGGTATTATGTATTATGCCATGAAGTCATGTGGGAGTGAAAGAATTTTAGAATCCCAGTGACTCATGAGATAATACTTCATCATTGGCATGACAAGGTCTATAGATATGTTGAATGTGAGCTTGCAGAACAAAAGATTACCGCTGATATTGCTTGATCTAAAGGATTCAACATGCCAGTCATTTTCACACTGGGCTTACAGAGGAAACAGACAGCAATAGTGAAATTCCAACAGCCACTTTGTGAGCAGCTAAGCTAAAGTAATAGCAGGGCTTGAAGCCTTGAGCACCTGGGATCAAAGGAGGGGTATGGGACATATTACTCCTCATAGCCACACTTTACCTACAAGCAAGGAATACTTGTAAGTGATTAACAACTTAGTCATCTCGCTTGACCTTAGCTCTGTGCACAACAAGGCATCACAAAGTTTTGGAAGAAAATCAGTTTCGAAACAGACACTGACTTTGCTAAGGTTTACATTTCTGTAAGTGTTTTTGGTGTAAAGCTCAGGGTGGTCCTAAATTACCCAACTCCTTCCATCATTTCTGTTTTTACTCAAGTTAAAATGATGGGCTTAAAAGCAATATAAAGCTGCAGGATACGCCCATTAACCTAGTAGACTAGCCTGCTCTAGGTATTGAATTTGTATTGGAAAAGAAAGGGGGGATGAGAAGAGGGAAAAGGAGAAGAGGAGGAAAGCAGAGGGAAAGGGAGGAGAGGGGAAGAAAAGAGGATACAATAAGTGATGGAAGGGCTAAAAAGAGGAGACAGCGTAAGGGAGCAAGCAGACAAACTTAGAAAAGCACAACTTGATATGAATTTAAATGATGACTAAGTCTGACAACATAAATGAGTTTTCTTCCATATAGAGTATAACTAGCTGAGAAGTCTAGCAATTAGTGTGTCTACCTGACTACATTTCAAATGGTATCTAATTGCATTGCCTAGCCTACCTTCCTGAGGCAGATGCATTGCTGAGATAATAATAAACGAGCCATTGCCTGTTGATATGCACTATTTGAAGGTTTAGAACCCTGGTTTTCTAAACTACAGGATCCCTGTAGCTTTTCAAAACTCACAACTCCTTTCACCTTCCCACAAGAGTTATGGCATTGAGATGTAGCCAATAACTAGTTTCTTCAAAATGTTCTTACACTATGATATTGTCAATATCATTTCTCAGCATTTGCTGTCTTCTCAACACAGCAAAGCATAACCCCAATCCAACCATACTTCCAGGCATTTTTATCAGCATTGCTCTGTTAGCTAAGTCAGCAGCAGTGATTCTTTTAGAAAAGAATTGTGTTCTTATAAAAAAAAATTACTGATGTGGGTTTTATTTAAATGTTGTATGCTGCTCTCTCTCTCTTTCTCTCTCTCTCTCTCTCTCTCTCTCTCTCTCTCTCTCTCTCTCTGCCTGTGTGTGTATGTATGTGTGTATTTAAGTGCCATTCTACATGTTCTTTAGCACACAGAGAGATGGGTACTTGGTAGGATTTATCTCGTATTAATGTCCCCACCTAGATCATAAAGCCATTCTGAATACACCATTTCACACAGTACACAGTGAGGCAGGAGGTTAGGTCATATCGCATTGTATTTTTAAGAGATGTTAATTAAGACAGCATGTTATCAACTCCAAAATATTCTCATACGTTCCTATAGACTTAAACTTTTGAAGTCATAGAGTACTTAATACCATCAGAACACACTTTAGGACCTAATGAGATTTCAGTTAGTTACCATGTTGTAAGTCATGTTGAAGGTCTCTCTATGAAATTAAATCATTCCTTAAAATGCTAGTACATTCTAAATGAAATAACTACTTCATATTTACTCAGAAAGAGAAAAATAGATAACACTTATAGAAAAAAGTAAATAAATAGTATTTTTTAAAAAGTATTGGTAAATATCCTCATGAATAATCAAATTGCTTGTATAACTTTCGAAGTAGAAATCTATTTATGATATTTTATGCTCTGAAACTTTATTATAAACCTTTTTATTCCCACTTTTCTTCATCAGACTATAAGCTTCATAACACCAAAGTCTTTGTATGCTAAACTTCAAGCCTATACCATCTGTTAATTCAATCAGGCTATAATAAGACCACTACCACAAATTTTGAGCCAAATTTGAAAAAGCTTTATTACATGCTGATCAGGTCAATGGACACTGGCCAAATTCACCCCAGGAATACCAAGAATGGCCATGAATTATACTATTCTGGTGCTTATAAAAACAAAACCCACAGAACTACACACTTCCTGCCTTCATCCAGTCTCTGGCGAGCATATGATGTCCGGATAGACTTCCCACCTATATACTTCCTGCCTACCCATGTGTGATCAAGCACATCCTATAAAGTGGGGTCAATCAACACTGTTTACAGAAGTGAAAACATGGGGCTTGTTTTCTTACATGAACAAGAGCCACCAACATTCCAGATAGTTATCTGTCAGTTCGCAAGTGAAGCTGACAGGTTTATCCATACTTGGGCAGCTCGGGCTAACAGGTTAGAGGCATATTTTTATTTTATAGATCTCATAAGCACAGTAAGTTAAACTTAATTTTAACCATCACACAGTCAAACTAATCTACTGTGCTTAACAATATCAAAGTACATGGTGAACTTTTGAGGTGAATTTTTCCAGAATTGTTCACTCAAAGCCACCTGATTTGAAGATTTTAAGAGCTTTTACGTGTTATACAAATTAGAACTAAGCACTATGTGATGCTTTGAAAAGGAATGGCCCCCATAGACTCGTGTGTTTGAATGCTTGACCCATAGAGAGTGAAATTATTAGGTGTAGCCTTGTTTGAGTAAGTGTGGCCATGTTGTAGGAACTGTGGCATTGTGGGGGCAGGCTTTGAGGTCTCATTCAAGCTATACCCAGTGTGGTACACAGTCTCCTTCTGCTTCCTGCAGATCAGGATATAGAGCTCTCAGCTCCTTCTCCAGCACCATGTCTGTCTGCACGCCACCATGCTTCTTGCCATGACTACAATGGACTAAACTTCAGAAACTGTAAGATAGCCCCAATTAAATACTTCTCTTTATAGGAGTTGCTATGGTCATGGTGTCACTTCACAGCAATAGAAACCCAAAATAAGAGAGAAGTTGGTATCAGAAACTGGGTTATGGTTGTGATATATCTGACAAGGCTTTGTTTGAAGGAACATGGACTTTGGGAGTTTGGACTAGAAATGTAGTTGAACACTTTAAGTGGGGCTTAATGAGCAATTCTAGTTGGAGACTGAAAGACACCATGGTATTGAGGGTAATTTGAACTATGGGAACTTGGCTCAAGAGGTTACATAGGAGAAGAATTTTAGTATGTTGTCTAGAGATTGTTCTTATGATATTTTGGCCAAAAATGTGGCTGCTTTTGACCTTGTCCAAAAAGTCTACCTGGGGCTAAAGTGAAATTGTATTGACAAAAGAAATCTCAAAACAGTCTAGTATAGATACTGTCATGTGGTTATTAGTGTTCATACTTATAATGAAAAGAAGCATTCTGAACAAGGAAAAATTAAAGATGTACACTTCAAGGAGAAAAGGAGCACGAGAAAGTAAAATGCACCTAAATTCTCTGTTCATGAAGATAAACAGATTAATGAATGCATGATGTAAACTGGAATAAAGGTAGTGGAGACCTCAGAGCAAGACCCCACATAGCTAAGCTTCTATCTTGTGAAAAGGAATTAAAGAATACTTTAATTCCAGGTGTGGTAAAACATGATTTTAATCCCAGCACTCAGAAGACAGAGGCTTGCAGATCTCTGAGTTCAAGGTCAACCTGGTCCATGAGCAAGTTCCAGAAGAGCCAACCTTAGGCAGTAAAGGAAACCATGATAAACAGAAAGCTGCAGAAGCTGTAATTGAACAAGGGGGGCATGTTCCAGACCCAGAAAGCAGTAGAACTTGGTAACTTCAGCCATATGGTTCTGGCTTTAGAGTAAAGGATAGAAGAAAAGGGATGTCTCCCTCTATAACTAAGGAAAGTTGCAGAGACCAGGTGTGTAGCATGGGTGTCCCTGCGTAAAGGCTGTCTTATTTAGAGTATCTATTGCTGTGAAGAGACAGCGTGTCCACAAAAACTCTTAGAAAGAATAATATTTAATTTGGGAAGCTTATAATTTCAGAGGTTTACTCCATCATCATGGTGGTACATAGCTGTATGCAGGCAGACATTATGCTAATGAAGGGGCTGAGAGTCCTTAATCTTGATTCACACAACAGAGAGTGAATTGTGACACTGTGTGTAGCTTGAAATAGCAGACCCAAAACCCACCCCCACAGTTACACACTTCCTCGAGCAAGGCCATACATATCCAACTAACCATACTTCCTAATAGTGGCATTTCCTATGATTTTATGGAGGCAATTACATTCAAATTATTACATTCAATTACAAACAATTACTTTCCACTCCCTGACCCCATAAGTTTGCAACAATATCATATGCAAAATGAAATTAGTCAAACTTCAAAAATCCCCATAGTCTATTAAACTCTCAAAAGCATTTAAAAGTCCAAAGTTCAATGTCTCTTGTGAGATTCATGCAATCTCTTAACTGCAATCCACTGTAAAACCAAAATCAAAAACCAGATCACATACTTCCAACATATAATGGTACAGGATATACATTTCCATTCTAAAAGATAGGAAGGGAAAACAGTGAGGAAATACTGGACCAAAAGAAGACTAAAAACCAGCAGAAGAAACTCCAGATTCTGCATTTCCATGTCTAGTGTCAAACCACTAGGTAGGCAGTTCCTCGACTCCTTTCATCATTGTTGACTGTAACCTACTTCTTTCTCTTTGGCTGGTTCCACTCCTATTATCAACACTCCATTCCAGATATCCTACAGTTCTGGCATCTCCTATATTTTGGGGTATCCAAGGCAATCTAGGCTGCAACTTCACAGATTCAAGCAATGGCCTCTCTAGGATTCTATTCATGGAAACCTCTGGCACATGCCTGGCCTCAATGGCTTTCCTTAGCCACAGAGGAAGATTCCATAACCCCTTTATTTTTTATTGGATTTTTAAAAAATGCCAATCCGAGATCCCACTCCCTTCCCTCCTTCCATTCCCTTCACACACCCTCTTACTCCACCCCCTCCAATCCTCAGAGAGGGTAAGGCATATTGTTTTGTGAAAGGTAAAGGACACCCCTCCTATATCTAGGCTGAGCCAGGTATACATCCAAAGAGAATAGGTTCCCCAAATGCCAGTACATGCAGTAGGGATAAATCCTGATGTCACTGCCAGTGACCTCTAAATCTTCCCCAGCCATGCAACTGTCAACCACATTCAGAGGGACAAGTTTAGTCCTAGGCTTGCTCCTTCCCAGTCTGGCTGGAGTTGGTGAGCTCCCATTGGCTTAGGTAGACTGTTTCAGTGGGTGAACCCATCATGGTCTTGACCTCCTTGCTCATATTCTCATTCTTACACTCTTTAACTGGACTTTGGGATCTCAGTCCAGTGCTCTGATGTGGGTCTCTGCCTCTGTGTCCATCAGTTACTGGAAAAGGTTCTATGGTGATATTTAAGATTCATCAGTCTGACTACAGGGCAAATCAAGAGCGTACCCCCTCATCTCTATTACTGAGGGTCTTAGCTGGGGTCAGCATTGTGGATTCCTAGGAATTTCTCTAGAGCCATGTTTCTGCTAACCCTATAATGATTCCCTCAATCAAGATATCTCTTTTGTTGCTCTCATTTCTGTCCTTCCTCCACCTCAACTATTCCATTTCTTCAAGTTCTCTTCAACCCTCCCCTTCTTCCCTCCTATTCACCTTCTACCCTGTCTTCTCCCTCCACTCCCATGCTCCCAATTTTGCAGGTGATCTTGTCTGTTTCCAATTTCCAGGTAGATCTATATATTTTTCTTTGGGTTCACCTTATTACTTACCTTCTCTAGGATCATGAACTGTAGGCTCACTGTCCTTAGTTTATAGCTAGTATCCACTTATGAGTGAGTACATGCCTACATTCATCTTTTTGGGTCTGGGTTACCTCACTCAGGATACTGTTTTCTAATTCCATCCATTTGAATGCAAAATTCAAGATATCATTGGTTTTTACTGCTGAGTAGTTCTCTAATGTGTAACTTGAGGGGATATAAGTTGTTTCCAGGTTCTGGCTATTACAAATAATGCTACTATAAACATAGTTGAACAAATACCTTTGTAGTATGATTGAGCATCATTTGGGTATATTCCCAAGAGTGGTATTGCTGGATCCTGAGGTAGGTTGATTCCCAATTTTTTGAGAAAGAAAGAGGAGAGTGGGACTGATTTTGACTTGCCCTGTAGTCAGACTGATGATTATCTTAAATATCACCATAGAGGATTCATCCAGCAACTGATGGAGGCAGAGACCCACATCAGAGCACTGGACTGAGATCCCAAAGTCCAGTTAAAGAGTGTAAGAATGAGAATATGAGCAAGGAAGTCAAGACCATGATGGGTTCACCCACTGAAACAGTCTACCTGAGCCAATGGGAGCTCACCAACTACAGCAAGACTGGGAAGGAGCAAGGATAGTACCAAACTTGTTCCTATGAATGTGGTTGACAGTTGCATGGCTGGGGAAGACTGTGGGGCCACTGACAGTGGCACCAGGATTTATCCCTACTGCATGTACTGGCTTTTTGAGATTCTATTCTCTTTGGATATATACCTTGTTCAGCCTAGTTATAGTAGGGAGGGCCTTGGACCTTTAACAAGGCAATGTGCCTTACCCTCTCTGAGGATTAGATGGGAGTGGGGAGGAGGGGTGTGTGAAGGGAATGGTAGTAGGGAAAGGAGTAGGAAATTGGATTGGTATTTTTTTAAAACTTCTAACAAAAAACAGAATATCAAACATTGTTGTAGAATAAGTCCAAAGAAAATTTTCTAAAATGGTATATTCTATTACTTTTGGATCTTGTTAAATAGTGGATCAAATATTTTTCTATAAAATAATGATTCATGCTTTATGGAAAGAAATAAACTATTGAAATTGATGAGAAAAATACTGCAAATTGAATCCAAATACACTTCAAAAAATCAACCACCATGATCAACTCAGCTTTATCCCAGAGATGCAGAGCTGGTTCAACATAAAAAAAAAATCTATCAGTGTAATCCATCATATAAATAAAGTAAAAGATATGATCATTTCATTAGATGCTGAAAAAGCATTTGACAAAATCCAACATCCCTTCATGATAAAGGTCCTGGAGAAATCAGGGATATAAGGAACATACCTAAATATAATGAAAGCAATATACAGCAAGCTGACAGCCAACATCAAATTAAATGGAGAGAAACTCAAAGCGATTCCACAAAACAAGGCTGTCCACTCTCTCCATATCTCTTCAACACTGTTCTTGAAGTTTTGACAATAGCAATAAGACAACAAAAGGAGATCAAGGGGATTCAAATTGGAAAGGAAGAAATCAGACTTTCATTATTTGGAAATGATATAATACTATATAAAAGTGGCCCCCAAGCCCCCTTTCTTTTATCCTTGATTCTCTAGCAGAACCAAATGGTCTAATATAACAAGTTCTGCTGTTTACTGAGCCTGGAACATGTTAGCCTCGTTCAATTGCATCTACACCAGCTTTCTGTTTTCTATGGTTTTCTTTACTGCCTAAACTTGCTGTCTTGAAACTGGATATAAAGACCGTGCTTGCCTAAAACTCAGAACCACTTGCCTCTGTCTCTTGAGTGCTGGAATTAATGGTGTGTACTACCACACCTGGATCTAAGCTTTTCTTTAATTCCTTTTCACAAGTTGGACACCTGGCTGGGTGGGATCTTGTTCTGAGTTTACCACTCCCTTTATTCCATTTTTTTCTTTTTTCTTTCTTATTTTTCAAGACAGGGTTTCTCTGTGTAGCTTTGGAGCCCTTCTTAATCTCTTTATTCTACTTTTTGGTGCTCCTTTCTCCTCAAATTGTACATTTTGTGTTTTTCCTTGCTCTTATTGCCTCTTTTCATTATACATCTTCCTTAGAGTTAACACTAGTGACCATACAACAGAGTCTATACTAGGCGGTTTTGAGATTTCCTCTGCCTATGGAATTGATCCAAATATCTTCACTTTAGCCTTTTGTAGATAAGGGCAAAAAAACAGCTACATTCTTCACCAAAATATCACAAGGGAAATCTCTAGGTAACCTACCAAAATTCTTCACCTCAAACCTCTTTAGTAACAGTTCAAATTTTCCATGCACCTACTATTTTGGACCATTAAGCAGTATCTAAAGCATTCCACTGCTTTCCTAATCCAAAATACAGAAGTACAAATTCTTACAAACAAACTATGGTCTAGTCTATCACAGCAATGCCCCATCCCCTGGTACCAACTTATGTCTCTGAGTTTCAATTGCTATGAAGAGACACCATGACCACAGAAAGTTTTATAAATGAAAACATTTAATTAGGATGGCTTACAGTTTCAGATGTTCAGTTTATTATTGTTATGGCAGAATATGGTGGCATATGAACAGATATGGTGCAGGAGAAGAAACAGCAAATTCTATGTTTTGATCCACAAGCAGCAGACAGTGAACTGTGACACTGGGTGTAGCTTGAACATTGAAGACTTCAAAGCCCACCCCCACAGTGACACACTTCCCACCCAAAAAGTTCATATCTACTCCTCTAAAGCCACTTCTTATAATAGTGCCATTCCCTAGGTGTTTATAAAGGCCAGTTACATTTAAACTACCACAGAATCCTAGAGAGATCATTGTAAGAAGCTGTGAATGTGGAACCTTGATTGTCTTTGATACCCTAAGATGTTGGAGATGCCAGGGTTGTGGAATACCTGCCAGGGAGAGTTGCTAACAGGAATGGTACTAGTCCAAGAGAAAGAAGTAGGTTACAGTAACAAATATTAAGAGAGCTGGAGATTTGAACAGTGCTTTGACCTTAGACATAGAGATGCAGAGTTTGGAGTTTACCCTGCTGGTTTTTAGTCTTCCTTTGGTACAGTATTTTCTCACTATGTTCCCTTCCCTATCTTTTGGTATGGAAATGTATATCCTGTAACTTTATACTTTTGAAGTATGTTATCTACTTTTTGATTTTGATTTGGTTTTACAGGGGATTGCAGTTAAGAGATTACATGAATATCAGAAGAGACTTTTAAATTTGGACTTTTAAACAGTTTTGTGACTATTATAGACTATGGGGACTTTTAAGTTGGACTCAATGGATTTCTGCATCATGTTATGGCTACTAGCCTCTGTGGCCAGGGAGTGGAATGTGGCGGTTTGAATAGAAATGCCCCCCATAGACATGTATTTAAATGCTTGGTCCATAGGGAGTGGCACTGTTAAGAGGTATGACCTCGTTGGAGTAGATGTGGCCTGTTGAAGGAAGTGTAGCATTGTGCAGGCAGACAGACTTAAGGTCGCATATGTTCAAGCTACATCCAGGATGGTACACAGTCTCCGTATATTGCCTGCAGATCAAGATGAAGAACTTTCAGCTTCTTTTCTAGCACCATGCCTATGCAGCAAATTCAGTGTTTGTCCCCTTTTTTACAGATAAGAAATATGAATCAAACATACATTATGAGACTATATTTCATTCAGTAAGTAATAGCCAAATGATAGGTATTTGAGTTACTGTGGTTATGCTGTCTTTTAACAGCAATAGAAAACCAAATAAAGACAGCCTACATCCTATTACATCATTTTCACCTTCCCTCCATCTAAGAGTCTGTATAACTTACGTTGATCTCAGCTATTAATCAACTAAATCCTTCTTATCTATTATTTCTTTAAAACTGCTAAAATAAGAAATTTTCCTCTGGAATAGCCTCTCACAGTCTACACCGATACACTTAGTTCTCCCTCTGCTTCTAAGTGAGAATTCTGTGAAGAGATTAAATTAAGCAACATCAGGAAAATCCAATCTAATCTTATTTTCTGTTGCTAAGGAAAATTAAAAGAGCTGGTTAAAATGTAGATGTATTTATTTATCTGTAATGTTATTATTTTAATTATCCCAGTGGAGAACTGGTCATGTTCAAAATTGTCAAAAATCATGTCACCACTAATATCATAAGGTGGGAAGACACATCAAATTTGTGTATAACATTTTAAATAGTACACAGTGAAGGAGAGATCTGAGCCAGCCTCTCCTCATCTCTGAAAATATACACTGTTGGCTTATTGTTTTTCCTACATGTACTATAAAAGGGGCTTCTAGAGATTCCAATTATTGTTTGACTGGATGTGGCTAGGCCTAAAATTTTATCACGGAGTTATATTTAGATTCTAATTCCAAGCATTAAGTTATTTATGCTCACTTCATTCCATTAGCAAGAAAGAAAACAACTAAAATGGTTTGAAAACCAATACTTGAAAGAAAAATTATAAGTGTTTTACTATCAGGAGCAATGAAAGAACTTTATGTTTAAGAAGAGAAAATAGTATTTCACAGTACTGTGAGGATGTGTCTCAATGCTCCCAGGAAAATCAATGAGGGGCAACCTCAGTCATTGTTTTGAATTGCATATTCTCATTGGTCTTTGACATAGGGCTTCTATGTAACTAATGTTCAGTAAACACTTTATGGTTTATATCTCATTATATCATTCATTGTGCAAAAATAGAGCACAAAGAAAATGATTGCCTGATCTCATGCTATGTAAAATAACAGGAAAATATTTTCTATTTTCTATGCAAACCTATACTGTTAGATTTTGGATGCTCTTGAAAAGACCCAGGGGATCCCACCCCTCCCGATTGTTTCATTTCCTGTCAGATTTTTCACCACCTGCAAGAATGAAACATTGACAATCCCTTATGAAATGCACAGTTTGTATGGCACACTTCTTCAACCCTGAGCATGAGTGCTAATTTCCAAAATTGAACTTGCCTCCTTAAGGGATGGAACTGATTAGCAGATAGCACCTTAGCAGAAATGAGCTTCTATCTGATATGCACTCACTAATTATTATTATTTCCTGGTTCTTATAAAACATAAAAGGTGACAGCCTAAAGGTATTTCTAATTGGCAGAAAGAATTCCATACCAGGAATGTATTTCTTGATTAGTAGTTATGTAGGCAGAGGGTGGGCTAGGGTGTTGAAATTTGCCAAAGAATTCATGGAGAAAAGTGCTTTATGCACGTGGAGAAAGCTCAATCAGTACTCAGCATGCTGTGAAAGCTTCAACTTCCAGCGTATTTAAATGGATTGAATGCTTACTTAGTAAAAGCACTCAATTGGGAGTACTCAAATTGTGAAGTCTATTGCTTGAATGCTAATTTACTTATACCTTTCCTAAGGTTCACTTCTCTTTTAAGCTGACAGGTTTTTCTATTCATGTTTTCTGTTTGAACCTGGACTTGAGATATTAATAGACAGGCATTTGTTTGTAATAGGAAAATATCCTGCCAGTCACTGTACTAGCTCATTTGTTTGCTCTGTCTCTGTCTGTCTTTCTCCATGTGCCTCTCTCTTTCTTTATCTCTGTGTCTGTCTATATGTCTCTCTCTCTCTCTCTCTCTCTCTCTCTCTCTCTCTCTCTCTCCCTCTCTCTCTCTCCTACATCTTTGTCATGTTTTCATACCTTCACCAGTCTTTCTGGTCTTTACTGTCTTGTTTGAAGTTGTTTTCGAAAAGAGTGAAATAGCAGAGCTTGCTGTGTTATTTGATCTGATATCTTTTTATCCCTGATACATGGTTTTGGGTTTTTTCCCCTGTGCCTTTTCAATCATTTTGATAACATTTCTCCTCTGAAATGGTTTTGAGCATTAATTTGACTCTAAGAAATTGTATGGCTTGTATTGTTCCTTAGGTCCACATTCACCTTGGGTGAACTCATTACTTCCTTGCTTTTTTTAAGATGGAAAGATGAATCCGGCATAATAAATATACTCTCCATTAACTGTTTTGCTTAAGATTGAATGTGAGCTGACAACTTTGAGAATGTTCTTTATAAGAAAATATGCTTTGCCTTTAATTATTGCTATAAAGTGAGGTGAATATTTACATGTACATATTTTCTGTAGCAATTTGCAACCTCTTTTGTAAGAAGAAGCTCTTCACCTTGACGAGTGTGTGTTTCTTAATACCATCTTGTGAGGGTGTGTATTTAATTTGCACTTGTGCATTAAAAACAATGACCCAACCGTGGAGTGTGCTATGTGGCTCACTTCATCCAGGTGTGTTCTTCAGAGTGCTTGTTAATACCCTGAAAACCAGCTGACAGTGGGACCCATTTCCCCTGATTGCCAATGCAATCTCTGTTCCTGGCTGGAACATACTTTTAGCACACTTTCTTTGCAATGGAGAAAATGTCAAATCAAACATTACCTAGCACAGTGAACACTGTCAATTGTCAATGTCTTTATGTCCTGGTAGTTCTGAAAGTTCTCTAGTGACAAGTTGCCCAAGATAGAGAGAAATAAATGTAAACAGAAAGGCAAAATTCTTTATCCCTCAGACAGCAATTGAGCAAAGTCATTATTTTCGGTCAATAAAATGTAGTTCTCATAGCCACTATCAACACAAGGTCAGTCTTTTAGCCTCTTATCAATCCTCTCAGACAACCAGCTTCCAAAACCAAGTGCCTTTCTATGTATAAATGTCACTGGAAAACCCAGATCTGAACCACTCTTTTGTGCTGGGAGCCATTAAAAATTGAGCCATCTAATTATTCTGTATGAACCTCCATTCCTAAATAATTTTCTTAATTTAATTGACTTATATGTTAGTCTACTTTAAGCAAGCATACATTAAGCAAATTAATGAATATTCTAGAAAATAAGTTTGTTGTTTTCCAGTATATGTGAATGTAACAGGAATCTCACAAGGTATTAGTATGTTTGTTCTATAACTTTGTATTTGGCCAATGTAATCCTGCGGAGTGCTGCGGTTGCTGCTGAATGTTCCAGTAACAACTCAGATTTCTGAATCTACCATCCTTAGAGTCTGGCTTTGGATGATAATCAACTCAGGGATAATGCTCATGCCACCATGAGAAAAATATACTAGATAAAATTATGTTTTGATTTTTAACTCTTCATGTGTATTTTGAATTGCTGTGATATATTCACATGCCACATTTAGTTTGGCAAACACAATGAAAATTACTTCTCTACCTATGTACAAATATTAGCTCTGACTTTAATAGCACTTTGATGAAAATAGACATTATTAATTTAAGTTAACTTTTAATAGTAATTTCAGTTAAGAATATACTTTTTTTAGAAGAAGATGAAGGCAGCCAGATAGCATGGGTTCCTTCCCAAAATCTATTCAAGGCTGTGAGACAATATTGTGTTACTATTTTGCTATAAAAAGAAACAGAAACATGGGCTTTCCTCCCCCACCTCATGTTTAGTGTATCAAAATCTGCCTATTAAAATGTTCTTTGCAGAACCCCACTGTGTTCTCTCTTTCTAAAAGTAAATGTACATTTAGCTTTCCTCGTTACAGGATAGGGAAAAAAGTTACTTCTTAGAATGGAAATTCACCCTGCAATCCTACATTCAAGTGATGTATTTACTTTAATAAACTAAGGTTTGTGTGGTTTGCATCAATTTTAAACAATTATCCCTTTGTATTTACTTGGCCTGGTTAGATAATGAAGTACAAATGGATTTGATTCAATAGCACATTAGTAAAAAGTCCAGTAGAGCCTTAAAACAACTGCTTTGATATTCTTAAACAATAGGAGGCCCCAGTTTTGACTCCTGTGAGGTGTGAGTTTGTTTTTCATCAGCTCAGATTTTCTTAGACAGATGTTTCCACTTCAAAGACACTCTTTGATTTTCAAAACACTTGACCGAGAGCAGCTCCTTGTACAGCCTCCATTGACACCATAGCTTTGTTATTGTTTTTGACGATTGGCCAGTATTATAAAACTATTGGAAAGCATCAGTGTATTCTATGTGAGAGCAATGCAAGATATTTTCCACTTCTAATACTATCTTTTCAAACATAGGTTTTTATGGCATTGAATTAATATGCAAGTGATTGCTACGACTATGAATTTTCTCTAAACTGTGATCCATTTTGTGATTGAAAATTAATAAAGGCTCTCCACTGGTTCTGAAGTTTCCATCACATAAACAGATGTTGCTATTGTTTGTTTGACTGGAGCATTTTCATATAAAGATACCATCTGAATTGGAAAATAAACAAAGCCATAGTCATAGTTTTATATAACAATATCAAAAAAATATTTTGTTTTGTTTGGATTTTAGTAATGAACCAGGAGAAGTCTCTGGATACAAGTGTCTGAGATGAGGTATAATTATGTTCGGTTTTGTTTTTATAGAAAAGTTTGGGTAAATCATTTATTGTATGTAGGCGGTAGGGAAATGTGTTAAAAATGGTGCTTTTTTGTCTACTCTGTGGTATGCCTGAATATAAGTAATTTTACTGAACTTTTACATTTTAACAAAGATATTATGTATACTGTAAAAACTATTAAACTCAAAGGCAAGGCCATTTGAATATAAGAAGCCAACAACATAAGTCTTATTCATACCTGTTTTATGAATGGGGATGCTAGGAGCTGAAGTTAGACTTCCCAAGCTCAGATGATGATCATAGTTCAGGTCAGATGCCTCTGCCTCGTGCTAGCAATGGCTGCATTAGGCAGTGCTTAAAATTCAGAGAATCCCTGTTTTCATCTGATGAGTGTTGGCTTGTTGGATATTTCCTAACAATTTCCTGCATAAGTAATAAAAGAATGAGGTGTCTAGAAGTGACACTAGTATCCTTCATCAAAACTTTCACAGGGAATGCATTGAAAATAGGGGAAGGAAAAGAGACACAAAAGCAAGCTAGTGTCAGGCCAGTCCTGTGACCAACAAGATGAGATTGTCATACTTACAATATGATTTCATTAGCCTTAAACTTTTAAATTTGGAAATGAAAAATAACCATTAAAAGGTCAACATGCGGTGTAAACCCTGACTGCAGGGTCTCCATTTATTAACCCAGATGGAATGCACACAGATGTTCCAGATGCATTATAAGAGCAAGCCAAAAGAATCTTTAAGAGAAAGCACAAAAGAATCACTTGTTGAGGCAAAGTTAGCTCTTTAAAAATACCTTGTTCTAAAAAATAATAAAATACTAAGTGAATAAGGCATCATTAAGTTTGTTAATTGATTCCACGACTGCCCAAGGCATTACTGATGTGAAAATTTAACAATTATCAGAGAATCGATTACTACACTAATATTAGCAGAAGTATAGCTTCTTTTATTTTTGAGAGACTGTGATAAGGACGACAAGTAAAAATAGCAGCTGATGCATGCTTCAGGGGGTCTTGGTGCCTGGTAACCTGCCACATTCTTCCCATGCATGAACAATATCGGATCATTGTGATTAAGGGGGCAATAGAAGCTTCATGAGGTTAGACAACTATCTAAGATCATAACATTGAAAACTCTTGGTGTTTCCAATGAATGTCTAATTCCAAATCCCTTGCTTACAAAAGTAAGAAGGTATGTATAGAGGAGAAAGAAAGAACCACAAAAGATGGAAAAATGATTGCACAGTCCATGTAGGCCTTTGACTCTGCAAAACAAATGGAAGCAATGCTGTGAACCAGGAGAGCCACATGCAGCCTGTTAACTTCTCCCAATAGCAGCTAGAGCTTCCATTGAGTCCTTCCAGTGGGTCAGGGACAGCAGTGAGAAGCTTACACACAGCACACATGTCAGGAGGTAAAATAAACTTCAAAATTAGGTCAGAGTGAGAGTTTCTTTATAGTTTTCATATTCAAAAATAAATGACTTCCCTTACTTAGAATAAATAACAATAATTCTTCATCAAAATATGGGAGATTGAAATGCAATACTCTGTTTCATGCCCAATAAAAGTCGAAAATGATGTATTTGCAAGAATGACTATAAAAACATTATTAATTATCTTGCTGCTTTGACAAGGATAGAGATCTAAATCAACAGTACTGATGCACATATGAACTGACAGAGACCAAGGCAGTATGCATAGGGTCTGCACTGTCTGCACAGCATCCTCTCTGTAGCTATTATGGTTTCAAGTTTGGTGGTTTTTATTGATTTCTGAGTGTGTAAATGAGTGGGTCTATGATTTTCTTTTTGCCAACTTTTGGGCCTTTTTCCTTCTGTTTGCTTGTTTTGCCCAATTCTGAAGTGTTGATTTTTGTTTATTTTATTATTATCCCTTAGAAGTCTATTTGTTTTCTAGTGAGGGACAGAAAGAGAATGGACTCGGATGGCGGGGAAAGATTGTAATAACTAGGAGTTGAGAGAGGGGAAATCACAAGAGGACATATTATTTGAGAAAAAATCCATTTTCAATAAAGGAAAATAAATGAGAAAAAATGTTGAACCTATAATGAAGACAATGTCCTGCAATCTCAGATCTAGCAGCATCGATCAGTTTTGAAAAATGACGAGTAGTACTTGGAGGATTGAAAGTAGTACTTAAGGATGGAAAGCTTTCTATGATTGGTCTTTACATAAAATGTGTCCAAATTGAATGAATCAGTGTGTAAAAATAGCAATGATGATCCCAAGAGTTTCTCTGGATTTCCCTTGAATGTGAATGCTCCTGTGAAGACAGAGTTAGTCTGGGAGAGATGAAAGGGAGAAATGAATGAAGCACAGAGATTCTGGGAGCTCCTGGGCACTAGCAGTCCTGTGAGGCTGCTGTGCATTCACACATCCTTGCTTTGAGTTTCTGGGCAGCTTCCCACTTGCTTAGATGCTTTGAGCTTTCATTGAAATGAAATAGAGATATTTCAGTGTTCCATATGTGGGCTTTAGCTCCTCTGCTAACTTTATAGAGCATCTGCGTACCACCTACTCATCACTGGTTACTATTCTCAGTGTTGTCTATCTATAAATACACAAAACCTCTCAATTTCTATATAATTTTCTAAAATGAAATCTGAGTTTTGAATGCATCTGGACCAAAACGATGATGTTGATACAATCTATTCCATGATAATATACACCTTAATTCTTGAGTTTAATACTTTATTATAATGTGATTTTATGACTTTCAAAAAGTGTTTATCACAGACTTTAATCTTTTTTTTTTCTGTAACTGTGAATGCCAGTCAGAGCCTGAAATTCAGAATGGAATTGAGTCTCAATTGGTCATAAGTCACATGCTTTTAACCTGAGTCATGAATCCTAGGCCAGGGAGTGAATTTTTGAAAATCCACTTTGCGCTTTGATATGTTTGTGTGTGTGTGTGGGGGGGATCATCTATAAGTGAACTGTAGGTTTAAAAACTATCATTCTAGAGGAATAGCTAATTGGTGTAGATATCTGTCCTATTAAAAAAAAAAGATGTGATGGCTATTCTTGGTTGTCAACTTGATTGTATCTGATATAAACATCAATACATACATGGTGGGAACACCAATGAGAGATTTTCTGCTAGGTTTGGAGTGGGTGAATCCTTTTCTAATCTGGATCTTGTGGTAGAAAGACGCATGCCTTTGATCCAGATCTTAAGACTGGAAGATATGGAGCTTTAATTCGTATCCTGAGGCAGGAGGATATGCCTTTAATATGGACACCTTCTTTTGGAAGTCTATATAAGAACAAGGAAGAAGGAAGCTTTTAATCCTTCCTGCTTGCCCTCATCTTGGTAGCATACACATTGCTTCACTGGCATGAGGCCAACTTTTTCAGGCTTTCACATATGCAGAAGACTGAACAACTACTATATTCTTGAACTTTCTATCCACAGCTAGCCATTGTTGGATTAGCTTAACTGCAGAATAAAAATCATTTCAATAAATTCCACACATATATATGACTTATTATGCGTGCCTGTACATATATGTATGTATGTGTACGTTTTACATATTATATATAAACATATGTATATTTGTTATATAATATGGAATACATATGGGACCTACTACATATGTATATTTGTATGTGAATATTTTTATATGCATATACATATATATATACATATTTATTATATATGGGGTAATCTATAAGTGAATTTAAGATTTAAAACCCAACATTCTGGAAGAATATATATTGTTATAGATATATGGATATAGATTATTTATAGAGAGATTCATTCCATAAGTTTTGTGACTCTGTAGAACCCTGATTAACACAAAAAGTATTTGCATATTCTAAAATACTACTTGTGAAGAAATGTACATTCATCAAATATTTTCTTTTCAAATGTGTATATTAACCAAAACAATCTCAGACTCAACCACTAAATTTAATATTTTTTTACAAGAAAATGTAATTTTTACTAATGGACAAACAAAAAGCATTCTACCTAGAAATCACCAGAGACATATGACCGCTAAATTCATAGTGCTGTTAAATTTTCGAGATCCTGTCTTAAGGATCTGTGGGGAGGGAAAAGGCTGCATTAACAAGGCCACTGGCTCATACTGTGAGTCATTAGCTGCCTGCTCCAGGCTCTGTTCCCAACAGCAGAGCAGAAGGGAGGTAGCCCTGGTGGCAACAGGAGAGAGGAAAGGGAGATTTATTGCTTTCTCTATAGGATCTTATTTCATTCTACTCCAGTGCTTTGCTATAGGACATTAAGTAAGTTCTTTAACCCTTTGCTACTCATACTCTTTGTGATATGGAATAATTGAGATGTTTTGCTTAAAAAATTTGATTTTTTCAATGTTTAATTATGTGCATATACTCACAAATTTTAAACACAGATTTCTAAAAACATGACTCATAATCAGGAATTACATTTCTATGATGAAAGATTTTATTTAGGATTTCCCACTGTGTGCTTGGATAGTGTTTTGACAATGCTAATACATGGCATATTCTTTTTTTAAGTGTTCAACAGACATGTTATCTGAATGACAAATTTAATATTGTGGATAGATGGAAGTCCCAATATGCAACATAAGAAGAACAGTGCAGAATTCTCAGATCATTCAATCACACAGTTATTTAAATCCAGCTGATACTTTCATGTAATTTGCTTCTTCACAAGCTAAAATATCTGCATATGCTTATGTGTTTTTGTGTTCTCAAAAAAAAAAAACCATCAAAGAACACCATTATCAGCTTCCCTAACTGCACAGCTTCCCAAGTTGCACAATGTCAGTCCTACACAGACCTCCCAAGAGATAGCTTTTTTTTGTGAAATTCTCTTGAGCGTGATCGATCACACTGGTGCACAGCTTTAATCCCAGCACTGAGGAGACTGAAACACCTTGGACTCTGTGAGCTGGAGGACAGTCTGGTCTGCATAGTAACTTTTAGTTCATCTATTGCTATACACTTTTCTCAAGAATGAAAAGAATTTTCAAATAATAAAACATATAGTGACTCTTGCTTTGGAAATAATGAAAACAGTTGATATGAGATTCCCCTCTGTATGCTGTGAATATGTTTTATTAAAATTGGTAAGTAACAGAACAGAACAAGGCAGAAATTCCAAACAGAGATAGAGAAGAAAAGAAGGCCGAGTCAGAGAAATGCCATGTAGCTGCCTAAGGAAAAAAACAAAAAAAAAAAAACAAAACAAAACAAAACAAAACCCAGCCACCCAGAACCTTATCGGTAAACCACAAACCTCATTGTAAAATACAAAATAATAGAAATGGGTTAATTAAAAATGTAAGAGTTAATTAATAAGAAGCCTGAGCTAATAGGCAGAGCAGTGTTTTAATTAATAACAATTTATGTGTGATTATTTTGTGTCTGGGCAGCCAGGAAACAAACAAACAAACAGTCTCTGTCTACAAATAGTAATGATGATTAAAATGAAAATGGAACAGACCCTGTGAAAGGATCTTAAATATTTAGTACATAAAAAAATCTTGCATACATAATTCTTCTTTACGTATTTTTATGACAGCAAACTGTATTCTCAAATATAACACACAGATATATTGCCAGATTCGGCATTTACTTTGGAGTGTGCTTTGAGGAAGATTATTTCAGATGCACCGAGCGGCACTGTGCTGGGCTCGCTCTCACGCTGTGTATATGAGTGAGCTGCTATCATTCATAACCATCCGTAGCTGCAAGAAAAGTTACTTATGATTCAGTTACACTGCCGGAGTGTTTACTTCATGAGGGCAGGCGTGTTTGTCTGTTTGTTCACAGTGAGTTGTATAGTACTTAGGGTGTATTCTAAAAAGTGTACTCATTAATTAAGTATGTGTGGTCTAAGGAGCAGCAAATGTGAGGAATGGTATGTATTTAGAGTTTTTTCAACAAGGTTTTGACATTTCTGGTGTAAACTAGTTTCAGGCAACACCACTAAAAGGGACAGTTCTGTCCCCATGGTTTTTGGTTGGGAAAAAATGACATCAACATTATGTCTCAGTAAGAAACAGAAGAAGGAGTCGTTCTTTTCAGTGTCACAGTCCCCTAGCTGCCAAATCACTATACTCCGCCCCTCATAATACGACAGGTTTCAGGCTTCTTGGCACCAGACCTTACATGACTTTCTGAGCACACACCCTGCTTATCTGAAGCTTCTGGATTGAGAGGGTACATAAAATTCAAACATCTTCTCCAATAGAAGCAGGGACAACAAAGAATCTGAATACGAACCTGAATGTTTAGTTCTGAGAGGAGCTTTGACAGACATTATAAATATCTTTGGATTTTGAAACTGTGTCAAGAGAAATATCAAGTAGGTGGTTTTGCATATCTACGAAGGGCAGAAAGAGGATCATAAGCACAGTTTTTAAAGACACAGTTTTGACCTCAGGACTGAAGAAGTGTTCTTAGAGATTACAGTAATCCAGGAATAGAGTAATGAGTATCACATTCTCTGACATACTATGCTTACGAACTCTGTGATTCTAGTTTCAGGGGAGAAGAGCTTTGCAGATTCAAGTATTATGAGAATTTTGTACAGTATAGTCTGATCAAGGTTTTCTCTTCCCTAGCTTATTCCAGATACTTCCCACCTCCCAACCCACCAACACCACACCTTTTCTTTCACTCTTTAGAAAATAATAAAGCAAACATTTTAAAATTTAAAAATTTAAATTTAGAATTTTTTAAATTTCTAAATTTAAAAATTTAAATTTAGAATTTTTTAAATTTCTAAATTTAAAAATTTAAATCTAGAATTTAAAAATAAGTAAATAAATAAGTAAATAATTCAAGAACCACGCATGAAAACCATAAAAACATAAAATTGAAAACCATAATGTACAAGCAATAGAGCAGCAAGATTTGAAAAATAAAGCTGATCAAACAGGGGAATATGAGATAAAAGTTTGTCTGAAAAGCTTTCTCTCCTCTCTCTCTCTCTCTTTCTCTCTCTCTCTCTCTCTCTCCCTGTGTGTGTGTGTGTGTGTATGTGTGTGTATGTGTGCATGTGAAGCTACTGAGTTACTGATATGTAAATTTCTGATGCCCCTCCTCAGTGCAAATCTTTTTTTGAGACAGTCAGTGAAGCCTACGCAAGTTTGCATTCAAAATTGAGATTATGACCAATTTGCCTTCAGGAGTACTGTGGTTCTACCTCTGGGCATCTTTGACTTCACAGAGTCTTTAAGAGAAGTGGTTTGGAATTTTCCTACAGGTTTAAATAAATATCCCAAGTACTGGGAGATAGTCCTAAGAGACATTAGATAGTTCAGTACCTATTTGGATGTTTCTGGCAACATTACAATACCTTAGACTATCCAGGCCTTAGGATCCCACATTATTCAGGAAAATATAAACACATGCAACTTTGACTTCACCTTCTATGGTGTCCTCAATCTTCAGCAAAACAATCAAGCCTGGACCTGGGTGCTACATTCTTTATTTTGCAACTGTATGGTCATGTCAGCAAGGCATACTTTTAAATGAAAATAACAAATTTGTGCCCAAACACTTCCTGACATAATGCAATCATGACACCTGTAAAATTGTACTATAACAAAATGTATGATAGAAACCTTTTGATTCTGCATTCTGAGACTATTATACTAGATACTACTACAAAAGATGACCTTTTCCCCTAAAGTTGACATACCAGGGTACGGTGTGATTCCAGGAAATAAGTCATTTTTATGTCTTAAGACAATATTTTAAACACTAAATGAACTTCTATGTGCTTTATTGCACTGAAAATAAAACTGAACAATGATATTCTGCATTTAAATTTTGTAAATGATGGAATACAAGTATTTTAAGTCACTTTTGGGAGTCTTACATTTTCACATTTGCTATTATTATATATAGAAGATCACTATTCTTCAATGTATGTAATGGAACAAAAAATGGACAAAGGATAGAAAAAAAAACCCTAGCACCCTCCTTTACTTTGGCTTCAGACTCAAGATAATGAAATTTGTCTTCAAAATTCTATCTTAAAACTCTAAGATTTAATATAAATATTTTCTTATGGACTATCAAGCTCTTTGTCAATTTTAAACTTTAGCAGGTGTCACAATATTAAAAGGAATTTTGATAAGCAAGACAAATGCAAATATAAAGGAGAAGCATTGTTTAAAACTATTTAGAGATGATTAGGGTCTCTGAATATTTGATTAGGAAGATGAGTACAAACAGTTCATAGTCAATTTTCCAAGGAAAGCATGAAATACAGTAGGGTTGACACTTCACTTTCCTAGACATGAAAGTAATAAGGGGGTATTTTTAGTTCCTTCAGTTTAACTGAACAGGCACATAAATACAAGATAGCATGTGAGATCACTGTTTAGGCAGAGTTACCAAATTGTTTATCATTGGTTCAAGCCAAATTCTAGAAAGAAACAGTGCTCAATCTCAACCCTCCATTGCCATTGTCAACAGCCCAAGAACTGCAGGCATAGAGCACTCTGAATGGACAATCTCAGTAGATTTAGAAAGAACACAAGCTTACAGTAAATAATATCAAAGAGCAAACTGAGAGGTGACCTAATTTATAAAATATTGGGTATATTCCAGGGAAAATGAAAATAAGATTTATAGCTACAGAGTAAGCAACTCAAGATTTCGAGGCAATTGTCTGTGGGAGCAATGCGGTACATCAACCCTCTGCCACTAATGCATACATCCCCTTGCATAGATGATAGCTTTAAGTGAATGAGGAAACAAATGAATCCCAAACTACTTTTCCGTGCATCATAATCCCATTATTAACTAAAGTTCCATTCTTCTCTGTAGCCGTGGAATTAAAATACAGGCTGCAGAGAATGACTGCTGGACACATTCCTACACTGGAACATCGATAAGCATCCACTCACTAAGTATAAGCACTGCTCACCCTAGTTGTTGAAAATGGTGTCACAGTGGCTCATAAGTGCCTGCAGCATTAAATCTTCCAGTTTTCTCACCTATACCCCAGACCCTAAACAGAGTCCTATTGTCTCGTGATTAAAAGAGTTCAATTCTCCAGCTAAGCAATGCTTGTTACCTATCACCTGTCTTCTTAGCATGGAGCTTCCAGACTTAACCTTGGCTTTATAGATTCTCAGTTTTTGGTCCAGTGTCACACCAGTATTTACCTATTTTGAATATCACCTCTAAATAACCTGACTATACTTATCAACCCCATTTTTATGAAAGACAATAGGGCTAGCCTAAGAAAATGTCTTAGTGTAGCACTGAAACAGCAATGCATTGTCTGTGCATCACAATACTGCTGAGTCAGGAATTGTCTCTAAAGTAATTGATTAAAAGGTAAGGCTACACTATCCCGGAAGGGAAGATATTTGAGCATGAAGAACTAAGGGTTTTGATCACTTGGCTTCTAGTACATATTTGAAAGGTTTCAGAGACATTTCATTACCTATTTTCCACATTTCATATCTTCTTTTATCCTTCCTATTGACATTACTTAGGAACCAAATTCTCTGCATTTCTTCTCTTGATTCATACCTATCTCTGAGAATTCTAAGTCACGAATTTGCCTTACATGAATATCATTCAGACAGTATAGTGCTGAGGAGAATTGACAGGCAATGCTCATAAAGGAGGAGATCAATGGTCCAGGTGTAGTGGACAAGGGATGCTCATAAGACAATGACTTTCCACTAGAGAAGACCCATCTCAAGCCAAGCATGGATAAAAGACAGGCTTGGGGTGGGGAGCAGTTATTACTGCTGATCTATTTATTACTGATATGGTCAGGGAGAGAGAAAGTCATTGTTTTCAGTTCTGCACTCACCTTTGACTCTACCAGGTCCCAGGAGACTGTTCCAACAGTGATCACACTGATGGCTCTGGTTAAACTAAATGCATAACAGAGCAAAACAAAGTTATGAATTTTTTAAAGTGATTGGTAGAGATGGGAGGGAGAGTTGATAGGAATGGAAAGAGATAAGGGAGGATAGAGATTGCATAAATATATGAATTAAATTGACTTAATAAAAACAGCATGGGAAATAAAATGAGGAAAGTCAAAGGATCGGAGGCAATGTTATGGACAGGGCCTCATGCCTATTTGGATATGGAATGTGAAAGACAAGGGGCATTTGGAATAAATCTGAGGTTCAGGATTATACTGGTAGGGCTGTTAACAAAACTGAGAGAACATTTTGCAACAGCTGGAGGGGAGCTGTGGTGTTCTGATTTACAGCTAAAATGTTTGAGGAACAAGTGGAGGGTGTAAGGCAGATGCCCAGAGGCTACTGAGCATGTTAGGTTAGAGCATAGGTGAGCATTGAGTTGACAAGCTGGTTTTGCAGGTTTCAAACTCCCCAGCTTTTCAGTGGTTGCTAAGGAATAACTGTGATGACCCAGACAGTGAGGAGGCATGAAGGCCCATCATGGTGTTGTCAAGATCCATAACACAGAGAATGGCTTCTTGAGGGAGGTGGGAGATGGGATTCAAAATAAATGCAACTGAGCATCTACCGACAGTGGGAAGAAATCACCAGCCTTGCTTAGAAGCTTTGTTTATTTCATTCCACTCCATCTGTTCTGTTGAAAGGAAATTTTTTCATTCAATGATCCAAGATCCTGTGTACCTAGTATTCTCAGTAGATAAAATCTAGTCCATGCTTAAGCCTGTATACTATATGTCTTCCTCTATTCAGGGCTGGCTATACTGTATGTGATATCCAGAAAAAATCAAAACAGTGGGCTCCACAACTCAAAGGACAAGAAAGAAACACATTAAAAATCACATTGTCTTTTCTTCCATAGCCTAACCCTCTATTCTCATGTTTTAGACATTTCTGGTTTGGGATAGCAAGACGGCTCAGCGGGTAAAAGGTGCTAGTGCACAAGCCTCAGTTCAGCTTCTATAACACACAAAGGAAGGAGGACTATATATGGAAATTGTCCTCTGTCTACTGTATGCGTGCTGTGGAGCATAGACCCGTATGGACATCATATCCACATTTACCCATACATCATAAACTACAATATTCAATTGTACCAAATTTAAAGAATAAAGTTAAAATAGTAATAACCTTATCCACCAACTTCACATAATGAAATACCAGTTTTAAATGTTAGAATGAGGGAATCTGTCACTCGGGTGGATTCACACAAGTCACGTCACTCACACTACCCAGCCTTCCTATATACACGGTTGATCATTAGCAAAACTTTAGAGCTGTCACCACAATGGCAGTCACCTGTGTTAACTGGCATGCCTGCAGCATACACGTTTCCTCAACGCCCTCTACCTGATATTAGCTAGGAATGGGCAGATGGAAAAGGAGACACAGCCAAGTGAACTTTCTTTGTGTGTGTGTGTGTGTGTGTGTGTGTGTGTGTGTGTGTGTGTCACATTTTTGGCTATAGCCGAACTATTAGAATAACAGAGCACAAGTAAGAAAATATATGGGGGTTGTATCATGATGGCACTTGTCTGTGGTCACGGCACTTGGAAAGCAGATGCAGGAAGACTGAACCTTCAAGGCTATCCTGGGTTACAGAGGAAAACTGCTCTCGAACATTTATCATAAAACTGTTACGTTAGGGTTGCTTGCTTGCTTTCTTTTAGATTGCATTTTAATATAATTTTTGAGATTATAATTACATCATTGTCCCCGGTCCTTTTCTTCCCTTCAGCCTCTTCCTTGCACCTCTCCTAGGAATGCTGAGAGGGAGAGAAACAGTCTTTCCCAGGGAAAACCACACCATTTTTTCATCCAATACATAATGGTTATATTGCTTTGTATTTGCAGTAGAAAGGAATTTGAGTTCAAATGTCAAGCCTTTCAGCAATGATGAAGCCCTGCTTATTCAATACCAATGAAGTGCTTTGAACTCACTTTGCACTCACTGCCCATAGACTTACCCCTTGACCCTGCAAATGGTACACCGGAGTGACCAACAGTCATGGCACACTGTCATATTTGCTTGGGTTCATGTTGTATTGTACTTCAGACTCAGTTTTTAAACTCAGATTCAAACATAAAATCACTACAATTTCAACACAGTAGCAACATAGCATTAAGTCAAGCTTTGAGCTTGAATTTAAGTCTCATTCAACTATGCATCTGTGGAGCTGACCTTGGCTTTGACCTTCTATCCTGTGCCTTCTTCCTACACTACAGTGTCTTACTTTTGGATGAGCAACACTGACAATTTGAAAGGCAGCAATAATAATATAGACAGGCAATGAGATGATGTGGAGGGAAGTGGCTCCCTTTATTCTGCAGTTGAACGCTTTGTATTATATTTAGCTGTAAAGAAAACTGCAATATCGTTAAGTATGAAGTACTTCTCCTGTGTCACACAACCCTCTGCTATACAACATTTTCATTAACCTGGCAACAGAATGCCAAGATCATTGGGGAATTTTATGTCACCTTCATTTCACCTTGTGAGACTCAAAGTTCCTCAGTTAGCTAGTTGGCCACCAAGGGAAAAGCACTGTGGATCTGCTGCAATCCCTAATGCGGGGGAAGGGGGAGCATGTGCTTGCACAGGGAGGCACAGAAGCAAATGCTCTTTCCTTGGTCATTAGAATTCATCCCTGTATGCTCCTCTTCTGCGTGGCTTTGTTTTGAAATAGACAAAAGCGCTGGCAGCCCCATTATCTGACTCTGTACTGCTCCTGCCATTGTCGTGTAATAGCTTTTCATTTGCTGAGATGCTGAGGAAGGAAAGGGAGAAGGTTTATTGGGGCCAGATGTGGCTTTTATAAATCTCTCAGGATTTTGGAGCATGATCCTTAATATTTTTTAACATCCAGGTCATATTCATATCCTCTTTGCAATTATGTATTTTATTCCCTTATTAAAGCAATTGTTTTAACTGTAATAAAAGACTACAAACTAGACATATTACTATTCACTGTTTCAGAAGTTTTAATGTTTTATCTTGGAAAAGTGAGTGAGAGCTTAATATTCATATCTTTGAATAATGTTATTAAATATTTCCCCTTTGTGTATGCAAATGTCTGTGTGGTGTGCACGTGTGTATTGCTTGCTGTACATGGCTGTATGTGAGCAGATGGAAGTCAACACTGGGGTTTTTACTCAATAGCTCTACACATTACTTTCTGAGAAAACGTCTCACTGAACATGGAGGTCAGGCTTTTGTCTAGACTGGCGGCTAGCCTCCAGAATCTATTTGTCTTTTGTTGGTGGAGGCTGCTCGTCGTTTCCTGGCCACCCAGACCTGAAATAATCACTCAGAAACTATATTAATTACAACACTGCTTGGTCTATTAGCTTGTACATATTTCTAGCTAACTCTTACATCTTAAATCAACTCATCTCTATTAATCTGTGCATCACCAAATGTCATGTCCTACCTGCAAAGTTCCTGTGTCTGTTTCCTCTGGCAGCTACATGGTATCTCTCTGATTCTACCTACTTTTCTCCTTTATCTCTGTTTGGAATTACCGCCTTACTCTATTCTGTCCTGTGAAAGGACCAAGCAGATCTTTATTAATTAACCAAACACATTCATAGCATACAGAGAGGAATCCCACATCAGTCTGTTCCTCCAATACCAGGACTTTCAGACTCAAGCAACCACATCCTGCTTCTACTGATGCTCTGCGGATATGAACACAGGTCTTGTCTATCAACCACTTTAGCAACTGAATCATCCCCCAGAACTAGATTTCTTTTTATTCTTTAAAGGTTTATTCATTAATATTGTAAACTTCCTGTTCCCTACTTTATCATAACCTCTTTTGTAATGATTATAAACATAGATACAAGCACACTGACACACTTTTATACATTTTGGTTAGTGACTTTTCTGAAAACTTTGAATTTAAACAGGAGTGAGACTGTGTGCCATTGTTGTACATGTCTGGTACTATCCCAGCAGTCAGAAGGCATATAGTATTGTCTCACTATTGATCGTCACAAAAAGTTTCATGTCAACCCTGTCTCAAAAGCAGCATTTAAAAAAGAAGCAAAGATATGAAATGGTAAATTCAAATTTCTTTCATTCTAACACTTTTAAAATGTAATATTTTTTTCTGAAATACACACATGTCTTACATGTTTTCATAAATTTAAAGTGGCATATTGCTTGAAAGTATTTTATGAATTTATAAAGTGTATATGCAGTGGTCTCTTAAAATTAAAGATTTCCAACAGTAGTTAAGATTTAAGTCTTGATTTTCATGGGCAAAGGATATCATACTTCCAAATATTAAAAGACATGGCCTATGTTTTTCACTACATCAACTATCACAGAGCCAAGTCTTATCTCTATAAGACTCAAAATAATGATGCTGTGCGGGTGAGCAAACGACTTGACTTTATAGACTTTTCGTTACCTTCAAACACCATTCTTCTAGTTTGCTTTGGCACAGAGATTGATTGACCATTATTTTCTCTTGTAGGAATTGTACTATGTAATGACTTGGCAAAAATATTTGAATGGTTCCATCTGTTTGCGCCATTTCTTTGTTTTCTCTTCCCTACTCCTAGCAGAGCCTGTGTCTATAAAATACACCTTGCAAGCTGTGTTTCTTTCTCCAGTAGATGTCTGATCTCTACCAACACTGGAAAAGAATGAAATAGCTTGGGGAAATAGATGATTGCACGTCTACTGGAGAAATTACTACAGAATCAATAAACCGCCTCTGTAAGATATTGACTGGCAGGCTTCACTGAGTGTCTAATTCTGCTTTCAGTCCGTATCTCAGGAAGTGCAGGATCCAGGACTATCTGTAGAGTCTAGGAATTCTTGTAAGTAAGCCTGGATTAGCTCATTGTTTTAAAGTAGATATTTTCAATCCTCTGATCAATTTATTATATATATATATATGATTTTTATATTATATGGGTGATCCCCACTCAGCTTTTCAATATCTAGTGCTTCTGGAAAGGAATTTAGGAGAAACAGCTGGTGTTTTCCCATGTACCTCAACTATCTACTTTGTAATAAATTGTCATTGCAGAGACTTATTTTTAAGACAGAGGTGTCCAGTTTTCTAATTTCATTATTTTTTCTCAGTAGTTAAAATCAAATAAATAGGGTTTTTCCAGGTCTGTCTTTATGTTGTTTTTCATGCACTACTTAGTGATTAAGTTCTTAGCTTAAGTATCTTTTATCATGGTCTCCACAAATAATGAGCTGCCTCCAATAAAGTGGAATTTTGAGTTAAAATAAAAGATGGAGAAGGAGAACAATTGCTGAATCTGTTTTTAATATAGTTTAAAGAACTTTGTAGCTGAGTTATCCATTTTATTAGAAGTGAAAGACTTGTACAACAGGGTTATTGCATTTCTGCAGAATTAGTCACATCTCAGTTGTTATCCTAATCAGCAGACTGTGTTCAAAGTCAGCTATCTAGTGTGGAGTTAGAACAAAACCAGTTTTCTGCAGCTGAAAGGATGTATAAGCACCTCTTCTATCAGATAAATGTTGGCACATAAAACATATATGTGGTGATTTGAACAGGAATGGCTCCCATATGCTCATGTATTTGAATCAGGGTATGGTACTACTTGAGAGGGATTAGGAGGTGTGGCTTTGTTGAAGTAGGTGTAGCCTTGTTGGAGGAAGCTGTCACTGGGAGTTGGCTTTGTGTTTCAAATGCTCAAGCCAGTATCTCTCTCTTCTTGCTGCTTGTGAATCCAAATGTAGAACTCCCAGGTACCTTTCAAGAATCATGTCTGCCTGCCTGCCACATTCTTCCTGCCATGATTATAATGGACTAATCCTCTGAGTGTAACCCAGCCCTAATTAAAGACACCATTTCTTTGTAATGGTGTCTGTAAACAACAATAGAGCATTGACTAAGACAAATCTGGAAAGTTCAGGGCATAAACCATGAGTTGTAAAACTAAAACCCTGGTCTTCAGTATTAAAGTTAATAAGGAAGGAAACAAAACACCAAAAATTACAATTAAAGGACAATTGATGATTACCCACCCAAACTTGAAGTGTATAAACTAATTAATGGTAATGATGTAACATCATTAAATACATAAGGAAAATTTAAACCTGTAGAAAACCTAAAGTTAAAAAAAGCTTTCCCTAACTTAAGATTTAAAAAAGCTTACCTCAAGATAAAAAAGATAATAGATGAATCAACATTATTAACCCAAATCTAATTTTTGTTTTGTTTTTTTGAGACAGGGTTTCTTTGTATACAACCCTAGTTGTCGTGGAACTAGTTCTGTAGACCAGGTTGGCCTTGAACTCACCCGCCTCTGACTCCTGGGCGCTGGGTATAAATGCAATATCACTACCTCCCTGCTAAGTTTTTCTAAATGACCACAAAACTAGAGAATCGTTTATCAGTGGAGTTAGGGTGTCATGATTTCCAGTTGCCCCCCTGTACCCCTACCTTTTGGCAAAATCCATTCCTTTTGTATGAGACTGGCCTTCCTATAGCTTCCTGAGCGAACCACTCAGGGCCGGGCTCATGCAGTGCAGCTGCTCAGCTCACTGGCCAGCACTCTCCACCTAATAAAACGTGACATGTTTATTTTGTATCTGTAGGGACTTTTTCTCTGGTGGACACTAATAAACCCTGTGCTCCTCAATTACTGTGCGTCAGTCAGTGTGAGCCCAGCCACTGAAACCTAGCACCTGGTAGCTATTCTGAACTAGAAATGCATTCCTGGCCATCAGTTCTTCCTTCTGCCAGTTCTGAATCTTTATTTTAACAATAAGCCAGGTGTTTGCTATACAGGTTAAACTTTGAAAAATAGCATCAGCTTCCAAATAATGACAGCTAACTGACTGATGGCTAGGAAGAAAATCCCCCAACTGCCATAATAACTTAGTTTAAAGAAAGGACGCATATGGTGAGGATACAAAGTTCACGGCAGGGCAGCCTCCGGGAGAGCATGCGGGGAAAGGTGAAGCTAAAGGCTTCTGGAGCTGAACTAACGTATCAGTCATTTTCTTTGCTTTAACAGAAGTGCTCCTTATTTTCCTGGAAAATGTTGGCACCAAAATGCGAACTCCAAGAGTTTCAATTGAGATACACAGGGATAGAGACCGAGGGATAGGACCTCTCTGTATGTAGTAGAAGTCTGACCTCTTTCGCTTCAGATCATTTAAGTATGGCATTGCCTTTAACTACTGAGTTTAGCACTGAAGTCTAATTTTCCTGTCTTTAATCATTTATTTGACCTTTTCTGAATTTCTTCACATCCTTCATCATTATGAGAGTTTGAAAATGGGCACACAAGGTTCACTGTGTTCTAAATGGAGGACTTTGATTAATATTTATCATAAGGAAAGGGATTTGAGCTCCCAATTCCTGTAGTCTTCTTAAGCATGTCGTCTCTTCTAGCAGCATCTACTAAAGTTGTTCAATAACTGCTTTATATATATTTTCTTATATATTTCTACATAGTGGCCTGGAGAATAGAATGCCTATGGTCATTGAAGCACATTTTGAAAACAAATCAAATTATACAAACTGTGGAGGAGATATAAAGGAATAAAAAGAGAAAAAGATAGATGATAGATAAACAGACAGACAGACAGATAGATAGATAGATGATAGATAGATAGATAGATAGATAGATAGATAGATAGAAAACAATATATAAACCACAGTTTTCATGTGACTCTATTTCTTTATGTTTCTTTTTTAAATTTTCTTTTAGTGTTAGTTTGAGAGAGAATGGCCCTTATATGCTCATATATTTGAATTCCTGGGTCCCAGTTAGTGAAAAGAATTAAAAGGTATGGTCTTGATCAAGTAGGTATGTTACTTGGGGTGAGCTTTAAGATTTCAAAAGTCCACATAGGCCCAGCCTTCTCTCTCTCTCTCTCTCTCTCTCTCTCTCTCTCTCTCTCTCTCTCTATCTCTCCTGCCTGATTCCTCTGGATCAGGATGTAAATATCTCAGCAACTGCTCCAATGCCCCAAAGCCATGCCATTCCCTTTCATACCATGATGATCATGGAGCGACCCTCTAAAACTGTGAGCAAGCACTCAGTTAAATGATCTCCTTTATTAGAATTGCCTTGATCGTGGTGTCTTCTCACCATATTAGTATAGCAACTAAGACACCTTGTAAATTTTACTTTTAAAATTATAATAGATTCTCCATCACTTTGGAATGTCACTAAGATTAAATACTCTTCCTAAATTTGGAGAGATATTTAGTTTAGAATTATTTTTCTACAGTCTATCATTGTTTTATAGACTTTTTTTTACTGTAGCAGCAATTTGGTCAGCTTCTAAGGTACTGTGAAAGACTAATCCTTTCAACATTTCTTATGATTCTATTAACACTTCTTTGGAGCTGTCTAGTAGGGTGTCTTTTCAAACTATGAACAGAACTCATAATATACACACCACATCCTATTTCAGAGAAGCCTTCCTATTCTTTGTCAATTTAGAGATTTCATTTCTGAGTTTTGTTGGAATAAAAAAAAGTTCTAGGCAGATTGATAAAGGGGCATTTTTATACAAAGTGTTAAGCAGGCATTACATGTTTCTAGTTTAGTGAAATTTAATAACTTTCTTATATTCATTCTGAAATTATTGCCAAATTTAATCATGGCTGACTTCAGTTGCCCTCTCTTAGTGACATAGATACTCCATCAAAATAAATGGCAACTTGTTACATAATTTGAGTTTGTTGATATTTAATAATGGCATACATGAGGTGAAGAAATAAAATTCTTATGTTTTGGTTTAATAGCCTCTCTTGTGTTTTCTGTATATGACTGTGTGTATTCATATATTCCTTTTAACTTAATATGATAACCTTTTAAAAATATTACTATGGACTAAAACACCCATAATTCCTTGCTTTGTATTGTGACAGGTAGTATATCATTATTGTGTTACTTTTCCTGGACAAATTCTTAGCAAAACCTACTCATACCAGAATTCATAACAACAAACCAAAGACACAATCTATCCAAGTCAATTTTAGTGAACTACTGGTTCCATTATGTTTCTTACAAGAACATACGTAAGAGGTTCCTGACAGGGGCCTAGGTATGATGGCTAATGTTGCCAGCTAGACAAAACATAAAGTCACATGGGAAATGAGACTCTAGCTATGCTTGGGCAAGATCATGTTGATTGCAGTAACTGCTGTGAAAAGGTCATCTTAATTATTAATGGACCATTCACTAGGATCCTAAAGTGTATACAAAAGAGAACGTAAATGGAACATTTGGACCTCTGCTTCCTGGTTGTACACGCATTGTGGTCAGCTGCTTCAAACTGCTGCTGTCTTGAATTCTCCATCATGGTGGACTGTGTCCTGAAGTGTGATGTAAAGTAAACCATCTTGTTTAGTTTGTTTTTGTCAAAGTACGTTATCACTGTAAAGAAAAGAAAGAAGATGCTAAACAATTCACAGATGCATTATTGGTGCCACTGCAGCCTAGTAGGCAACGCTCTGAAGCTCCAAGTCTGCTTGAGTTCCAACTCAGTGACAACTTGAGTTCCAACGCCAGCCAACCTATGTGCTCTAATAACATCCTGAGACAACATCCAAGGAGAACAAGGCTGTGTGTGTCTGTGGGAGGAAGGCAAACAGAAGGCATCGACTGCATTTTTTGGTCCTAGTCTGGAGACACTTCCGGACCTGTCTCTGTGAAGAAATGCTACAGAATCTGTCCTGTGTGGGTATCCTTCAGTTCCTCACAGATTGCTATGCTATCAAGACAACAGTGGCCATATCAGGCCCAGACACAGAGTTAAAGTGCAAATATAAACTATGATATTGTTGTTTTAGATTATATCATCACATCACATGTAATATTATTCATAAAATTGTGTCATTATATCAGTTTTATCTGTTATGCTTAGGTTTCCATTCAGTGTTCTTTCAGATGTTGAAAGGCACTGTCTGGAAAAGGTTATGCCTGAAAGAGTGCTGCCTCTACAAACAATGACAAAAAAAATGAACAAAATTAATTCAAGATGAAACATGAATTCTGTCTCCATCATGGCCAGGTCAGGAAACTAATGGAATACTCATGAATGAAGATGGACATCTCAAAGCACAGCTGAACACCGTTTAGAGATGAAGCAGAGAAAAGGGAAAAGGGAAGTGTGGCTGTGTCATTCATACTGACCCACAGATTAACAATCAGCTCACCACATTCTGTGACATTCTCCCACAATGTCCCACATTCTCCTGCAGCCTCTCCTAGCCTCCCACAGCCTCCCACAGACTAACACAGCCTCTTACAGTCTCTCTAAGTCTCTCAAGAACAAGGGTTCAGGACCGGTCCTCAAGTCGGCTCTTTTTCCTAAATTTGGCTTAAATACATCTAAGAAACATTTTTAAGTGAAAATACTATATGGTTGAAATAATACACTGACTTGAGGATATAAATATAGATATTTATTATAGGCATACATCTTCGAATTTATAGACATGGGCTTTGAGGTTTCAAAACCCCAAGGTAGGCCCAATTTCTCTGTCTCTCTTTCTCTCACAGTCTCTGTCTCTATCGCCTCTCTTCATCTCTTTCTCTCCCTCGCTATATCTCTCCCCCTCCTTCTCTTTCTTTCCCTTTGCCTATAAATCAGGATGTAGCTCTCGAGTGCCATGTATGTTGCCATGCTTCCTTCCATGATGATAACGATCTAAGCCTCTGTAATTGCTAGCAATCTCCCTAAATAAATGCCTTCATTTATGAGTCACCTTGGTTATGGTGTCTTTTCACAGCAATAGACAGTGACTAAGACACAGAGAAGCATGGTGTGAGTTATTGAGCTGGGCATACATGCAGCAAAGCCTTATTCTGCCATGGATAATAAGAGGTGAAATCCCAATACACCTAAAGACAAGGTGGGTAATTGGGAAGAGAAATGAATGTCTTGGGGGAAAACAGACAATAAGGGCAGCAGAGTAGAGGTAGTCTAGGGGCAGCATGATCAACTCTGATGCACAACATTCTGACCACACTAATGTATTTGACACCCTACAACTGAAGAGCATGTCTAGTGAGTTTTTATGACTTGTGTTAGCAGTACTGGGCAGTGACAGAAGGAAGGGTTCTACTGCAAGACAAATTAAGCTCAGAATCTTAACATACCTTGTACCTTGAAACATTTTAATGAAACTGAGATATTCATAAAATATGCAGTTTTCTTTTAATTTAGGAATAAAACCGGGGTGTTTAAAGATTCATGCTTCTCTGACTATGCCCTTCTCAAATTAGTCTAGAAACAAGGTGATAGAGAAGTCAGATTTTATTATATTCTTTGTTGACATTTTATAAAATTAGGAGAATGATGGGTCGATATAAGTTATCTTTGATTCCGGGACTGAGCTCCAGGAGAAAAGTGATGAAAGCCTCTTCATTTTGCCTTAAGTTTCTACTTTTGTTTTAGAGAATCACTTATGGAGGAAAGCCTGAAAGTGGCTTGTGTATTACAAGAACAGAAACATCAAGAAAGCAAGGTTCATTGCCTGCTGGACTTCAGCTTATGAATAACTCTATTGTTGCTGTGTTCCTGAAAATATGCTATCTGGGCAGCAGGTGCAGAAACCTTTTCTAGACCTTTGACATCCAATGAGATAGAAACAGGAATTTCCCCTTCCACCAAAAAAAAGCCACATAACTAGATTGATTCAGTACAGAATTCTATTAGATCTCAAAAAAGCTAATGCCAATATTCATATATTCATCAAATATTCTATAAAATGTAAAATAGAAAGGAAAAAATGTTTTCAATTATTTTAATAAATCTGGAGTCACCCTGATACCAAATCTATACAAAGACCCAACCACAGAAAAATTATGGACCAATATTTCTGAAGAACACAAACACAAAATTTCTCAATTAAGTACCTGCAAACTGAATTCAAGATCCCAACAAAAACATTTCCCACCAAGATTAAGTTGGCTTTATCCTAAAGATGTCAGGATGTTTCAACATATGCAAAGCAGCAAGTGTAATCCATCAAATAAGTAATCTTAGAGAAAGAAACCACATAAGCAGCTCATTAGATACAGAAATCTAATTTGACAAAATCCAGCATCACTTTAAGATAAAAGTAGTAAAAAAAATCTACATCTTAGTTAGGGTTTCTATTGCTGCAATGAAACACTAAGACCAAAGCAATCTGAGGAGGAAAGTGTTTATTTGACTTATTCTTCCACAGCACTGTTCAGCATAGATGGAAATCAGGACAGGAACTCAAACATGGAAGGAAGCTGCAGCCAGGAACTGATTCAGAAGCCATAGGAAATCCTGCTTACTGTCTTGCTCCCTGTACTTGCTCCCCATGACTTGCTCAGAGTGCTTTCTTATAAAACCCAGGATCACCTACCCAGGGGTGGTACCACCCACAATGGGATGGGCCTTCGCCCATCAATCACTAACTAAGAAAATAACCTACAGGCCTGCCTATAACCCAATTTTATCGAGGTATTTTCTTAATTGAGGGTCCCTCTTCTCTAGTGACTTTAGCTTGTATCAAGTTGGCATAAAACTGACCAACATAATCTACAAATACAGGGTGGATACATCTCAACACAATAAAAACAATGAATAGCAAGTCCATAGTTAACTACTTACTAAACAGAAGAACTCAAAACAGTTTCACTAAAATTGGAAAAGGAAGAGGATGTCTACTCTGTCCTCTCCTATTCCATGGAGCACTTGAAATTATAAATAGAGCAATAAGGGGAGTGGGTGAGATAAAGAGAGTGCACATAGGAAAGAAATAAGTCCAAGTATTTTTATTTTCAGGTAGTATTATTCTATACATAGAAGATTCTAAAGATGACACCAGCAATCTCCTTCAACTGATAAATACATTCAACAAAGTATCCAGATACAAAATTAACACACAAATATCATTAGTGTCCTATTTACAACCACACCAAGAAAGAAATCAGGGAAATCATTATAGTCATAATAGCCTTGGAAAAGAAAAGGAAATCTATTTTGAGATATAAATCTAACTAAGGAATTGAAAGACAGGTGCGATGAAAACTTTAAGAGAATGAGAAAGGAAATTGAAGAAGAAACCAGAAGTTGGGAAGATCTCCATGGTCATACTTACCTGGATGCTTTGTTCTTAGTGGAAGCCTGTCATAGTGCTGAGAGGGGCTATTCAAGGGGGGAGTCCCCAGTGTTATCTGGGTGACAACAGGGAAACAGATTTTCCTGGACATAGTGAGGCAGTTGCTCATAGGAATTTGCAGCAGTATAGGCAGAATGCTTAAGACCTAAATAGGCTCAAGCCCCACAAAATTCCAGCAGGAGACAAAAGGAGGGTAGGAACAATCCTTCTCTAGGGTACTATCCTCAATTGGTGCTTCTGGAATAGGGACAGTTAGTTTTAACAGTGTTGCCCCAGGTGGGTTGACGACTATTTTAGTAATGGCCTCAAACCCAAGCATATAGAGCCACCACTAATTGCATTTGATAGAGGAAAAAAAATAAACAGAGTTGGGTGGGCAGGGAAAACGGGGTATAACTTGGAGAGTCAGGAGGGCTGAATATGACCAAAACACATTGTACTAAATTCTTAAAGGGCTAGTAAAATGAGAAACAATATTTAAAATCTTCAAAATATGAAGCTAGTACAAAGAGATATGAACTATTTGTGGGTTTCTATTTTTAAATTATCTAAAAAGAAAATGAAATTACAAATTTCAGCAATTTTCATTCCTGGGAATCAGTTGGCAATTCACAACAGTCAGAGAAAAGCAGAAATGAGGGAGCCATATGTGGTGGGTGGTTGTCATCCCTTGTACCTCTTACTGCAAACAGGAAGAAAGACTGCGGTAGTTTGAATGAAAATAGCTCTCATTCGTTTACAGGGAGTAGCATTATTTGAAAAGATTATGTGGCCTTGTTGGAATAGGTGTGGCCTTATTGGAGGAAGTGTAGCACTGGGAATAGGCTTGAGTGTTCAGAAGCTCAAACCAGGTCAAGTGACTTAGTCTTTCTTCCTGCTTCTGCCAATCCAGATAAAGAACTCTTAGTCCTCCTCCAGCACCACGTCGTCCCGTACACTGCCATGCTTCACATCATGGTAATAACTAACTAAACTTCTGATCCTGTAAGCCAGCCCCAATTAAATGTTTTCCTTTATAAAAATTGTCACGGTATTGGTGTCTCTTCATAGCAATAGAAATTTTACTAAGACAAGGACCAATAGTGTGGGAGCAAACACCTGAACAGAGCCAAATTCAAGAACTTAGGTACACTGTGGGATTTCTAGGATTGCATTCGATAAATTGAATAAACAGAGGACTAAGAAGAGAAGGGTTCTAGAATCTTCTTATGTACTAGAATTCTCTTATCACGTCGCTTATTCTAACTTTAATCACATTGAGATTATAATTAAATTATCCCTCACTTCACTTTCATTCATATATATAGAATGAAATATATATATATATATATGTATATATATATATATATATATGAGAAACAATATTTAAAAACTGCAAAATGTGAGGCAAGTACAAAAAAGATGTGAAGTATTTGGGGCTTTCTATTTTTAAATTATCTAATAAGAAATTGAAAATACAAATTTTAGCAATTTTCATTCCTGAGGCTTAGCAATTCAAAACAGTCAGAGAGAGAGAAAAGGCAGAAATGAGGGAAACATTATTGCATTTATTTTATATATATATATATAATTTACTATATATTTTGTACATATATATGTACAAAATGACAACCCATTAGTCTGTATAATGTTACTCATGCATATATTTTCAGAGTTGACCATTTGGTATTGAGTTACTGTGGTAGTGTGAATATAATTAGCCCCCATAATCTCATAGGGAGTGGCATTATTAGGAGGTGTAACTTCGTTAGAGTGTATATGGCCTTGTTGGAGAAAGTATGTCAATGTGGGGAAGGACTTTGAGGTTTCCGATCCTCAGGGTACTGCCCCATGTCCCAATCGACTTGCCATCGCCTTCGAGATGCAGGAGTCTCAACTATTCCAGCACCATGACTGCCTGCACGCAGCCATGGTCCTGTCCTGATGATAATGGACCGCACCTCTGACAGTGCAAGCCATCATCCAAATGTTTTCTTTATGAATAAGAGCTGCTGTGGTCATGGTGTCTCTTCACAGCAACAAAAATCCTTACTAAGACAATAACCAATTTGTTTGCTTTTCATTAGAAAAGACAATTTCTTTTCCTCTCTGCATTCCTTAGTTGTCTATAGTTCTTAGTCTATGGTTGGTCCCTCTTAATCTCACAGAAAACTCCCTAAAAATACATATAATACAGTTTGAAATGAAATTTTACTACTTGGACTGTCAATTTTCTCCCCAACAGTCATAAACTATTTAACAGAAACCCTAACATCAGTTATGTGTAGCCTTCTGTTGAATTGTTAGGGCTGTCCAAGAGATTTTCAAAACATTACAGGCTCCTGGTGTTGCCTTTGGTTGTCCCCAATGGTAGAAGTTAAGTCCATATTGCTGAAGATTCAATGTACTTTAGACATAAAACTCAGAGTACCTGAGCTGGATCTGACCCAAAAGCCTTCTCCAGAGGGCTAACATCCATGGCACCCTATGGCACCATGCTGCTTCCAAAGGAAAGAAGCAACCAAATAGTCCCACCCAGCCATAACATCTATGAATCAATGGCCAGAGTGTCACTATAAACCTAGCTGTACAATAAGGAGGAGTGTAAATAATGAGAGGAGGCTAGGCTGTTAAAGGTAGAGAAACAGAACTGGCAAGTTCTCTGTGCCTGTGATGTAACTTCCCAAAGCACTTGACTAATAGGGAAGTACCAAAGGAGAAGACATAAAATCTCTCTCTCTCTCTCTCTCTCTCTCTCTCTCTCTCTCTCTCTCTCTCTTTATCTCTCTGTCTCTCTCTCTCTCCTTCCCTCATACCCTCCCTCCCTTCCTCTCTCCTGTTCTCTTCCTCTTTTCCTCCTTTTTTCTTCTTCATTGTTTCTCTCTGTTCAAACGGACCCCATGTAACAATGGAAACAGCCTAACAGGAAAGAAAATTCCACAATTTAAAGAACTCCTTTTAAAAGACAAAATAGATGAGATGTCCTAAGTAAACTGGGGGCAGAAGAGAAGGGATGAGCAGATAGGAACATGAGTCATCAGGATGGTCAAGTTGGGAGAGTGATGGAAGGGGAAGAGTAATAAAAGAGGTGTCTTGATAGAGGGAGCCCTAATGAGGCTAGGGAGAAATGTGGAAGCTCCCAGGGGCCCACAAAGATGTTCCCAGCTAAGACTTTTAGCAAAACTATAGAGAGTGCCTGAACTGACCTTCCCCTGTAATCAGATTGGTGACTACTCTAATCCTCATAAAGCCTTCATCCAGTACCTGATGGAAGCAGATGTAGATAGCCACAGCCAAGCACTGGATCAAACTCTGGGAGTTCAGTAGAAGAGAGGGTGAAAGGATTGTATCAGCAAGGTGGGGAGGAGGGAAGTCAATATCTTGATGGGAAAACTCACAGAGAAAGTTGACCTGAGCTTGTGAGAGCTCACAGACCCTGGACAAACAACTAGGGAGTGAGTATGGGATCTACCTAAACCCTCTGCTTCTGGGTGAATACTGTGTAGCTTGGTCTTTTGTGGGGCTCCTAACAGTGGGACCAGGACCTGTCTGTGATGCATGAGCTGGCTCTTTGGAACCTATTCCCTATGATGGGATGCCTTGTTCAGTCTTGATGCAGAATAGAGTGGCTTGGTCCTGCCTGAACTTGATCTGCCATTTTTTGTTGATTGCCAAGGGAGAACTTACCCCATCTGAATGGAGATGGAGGAGTGCATGAGGGCAGGGTTGGTAGAAGGGAGGTGGAGGCATGGAAGGAGAGGAGGGAGTGGAAACTGGTTGATATGTAAAATAATATAAAGAAAATTTTTAAAAAGACAATTATTTAATATAACTATAGTTCATCTGTGAACTTAAAAAAGAACTCCCTTTAATTAAAACTGCAGCACTTGTTAAAACTTGCAAGATTGATGGACTGCTAAACCCATCTATTAGAGCCAAAGACAAGAAGCAGAACCTACAACATTCATAATTAAAAAGACGTCATTGCTCTTTCGAAATTCACTCAACAAATACTGCATTGAATACCTTCAGTGTTATAATATCAGCAGTGAAGGATACAGAAAATTAAAGGTACATTTATCTTAAAGTGCTAATGCATGAGGTATAGGTAATCACAAAGCATTGCTGTATATTATGTAGCAACAATTGTATCTTGCTGATAACATCAGCAAATGAAAGGTAAGTGGAATCAGCTCAGGCTGCATATATCATAATTTCATAATTTCCCTGTTGGCGAGATTAGACTTAATGAATAAATGCTAACTGGGAAAATATTCTAATTTTTCAGTTAAACATTTCAGTATCATCCAATGTTCTTCTTGTGAAAGAAAAACTGGAGAATTAACCATCTACATCTTCCTAAACTACTTCAAATAATGAAAGGAAAAGCAGTCAAAGCACCCAGTGCAGAAGCTCCACATCCATTACTGGGATGGCACAGCTGAGGGGAAAAAAAGCCAAGTGACACAAGCATGTTTGCTTGATGGCTAAGGATGCTGAACATTTCTTTATGTGTTTCTCAATCTTTTGCGATTCCTCTATTGAAAATTCTCTGTTTAGATCTCTACCCCACTTTTAAATTTGAATTATTTGGTTTGTTGATGTCTAGTTTCTTGAGTTATTTATATAGTTTGGATATTAGCCCCCTGTTGGATATGGAGTTGGTGAAAGTCTTTTCCCATTCTGTAGGCTGTTGTTTTGTCCTACTGGCTGTGTCCTTTGCCTTGCAGAAGGATTTCAGTTTCACAAGGTCCTACTTATTGATTGTTGTTCTTCGTGCCTGTTCTTTCAGTGTGCTGTTTAGAAAGTTGTTTGCTGTGCCATTGTGCTTAAGGCTATCTCCACTTTCTCTTCTATTAAAATCAATGTATCTGTTTTTATGTTAAAGTCTTGAGTTTTGCACAGGAATAGATACCAATCAATTTGCATTTTTCTATATGCTGACACCAGCACCATTGTTGAAGATGCTTTCTATTTCCATTGTGTATTTCTGGCTTCTTTATCAAAAATCAAGTGTTCATAGCATACTCAGCCACTGGGGAAATGCAAATCCTAACCACTTAGAGATTCCATCTTACACTTGTCAGAATGGCTAAGATCAAAACCACAAGTGACAGCTGAAGCTGGTGACGATTTGGAAAAGGGGGAATACCCTTAGCTGGTAGGAATGCAAATTTGTACAACCACTATGGAAATCAATATGGTGGTTCTTCAGAAAATTGGGAAAGTCAATCTATTTCAAGACCAAGCTATACCATTCTTGGGCATATACCCAAAGGACCAAAGGACATGACATCCTACAACAAGTACACTTGCTCAGATATGTTCATAACAGGTTTGTTTATAATAGCCAGAACTTGAAAATAACCTAGATATTCCTCAACTTTATAATGTAAAAAGAAAACGTGATATGTTTGCACAATGAAGTATTACTCAGCTGTTAAAACAATAACATCATGAAATATGCAAGCAAATGGATGGAACTAGAAAAACAATAATCCTGAGTGAGGTAACCCAGAACCAGAGAGACAAACATGGCGTGTATTCACTTGCAAATAGATATTAGTTCTTAAGTAAAGAATAATCATGCTGCAATCTATAGACCCAGAGAGATAAAGTAACAAGAAGGGCACAGAGGGGTCAAGGACACCATGAGAACATGGCCCATAGAATCAACTCAACAGGGTTCATAGTGGCTCACAGAGTGAAAAAACAAGCCCAGACCCTGCATAAGTCTGAGCTAGGTCTTCTGCCTATATATTATGGTTGTGTACCTTGGTGGACTTGTGAAACTCCCAACAGTTGGAGTGGGGGAGTGTGTCTCTGACTCTTTTGCCTAAGTTTCAGATCTTTTTCCTCCTTCAGTGCTGTCTTATCCAACCATGATTTGAGGGTTTGTTCCTACTCTTATTGTAACTTTGTGTGCATGTTCAGGGGATATGCCTAGGAGGCCTGATCTCTCCTTAGAAGGAAAATTGAGGAGGAGTGGATCTGGAAGAGAGGGGAGGGGAGGCAGGGATTAAGAAAAGCAGAGGGGCAGGAAACTGAGGTTGTCTAAAGTATGAGAGAAGAAAAAAGAAGAATGTTTTTCTTGTCAACAGGAAAACAGGCTAAGGATATTTGCTTGCAGAAAATACCTGTGAAATGCTCTCAGCATGATGCCCTGGTTAAGATACTCTAACTTCAGTAAATGTAGCCCTGCCTTGTCAAGCACATTACATGCCAGCCAGAAATTGTCTGGAATATAAAGTGAACATTTTGTGAAATTCAACCCTGCCTGCCTTTTAAGGGAAGGAGGTTTAGAAGCTTATTTAGTAGTCTAATCTATTCTAGCCAGGTATGTTTGTCTGACATGAGAAGAGGAACTGGTAGCTGTCTAGATGACTCATCTCTTCTGCTTATTACTTTGGATGTTTTCATTGTCCAAATGCTCTAATATCTTTCCCAATTAATATTGAGTAAGGTCTCTGATTCACATGCATCAGGCTGAAAAGTCCAGTCAAGGGTACTTGCTCATAGGTTGGTGTATCATCATATTTATTAAGATTACAAAGAACAAATCCTAGTTAAAAAGACTTATAAAGTCAGAGTCAGATAAGTAGGAAGAAGGGCAAAGCACAGACAACCGTTTTTCTAAACTATTTGCCACTATTAAAAAGAACAAAAGGTCTCTCTCTCTCTCTCTCTCTCTCTCTCTCTCTCTCTCTCTCTCTCTCTTGTGTGTATGTGCACCTGCTCACATGTGCACGTGTGTGTATTTGGAGTTGGAGATAACCCATCATCAAACATGGCTGTTTTGGTGAAATGCTGGTTAGACTGAGCCTAGCTTACCTCTTCTCAGTCATGTGAATCCAACAGTAGAGAGTTGCTGTTGTAAACTTTTTTTGTTTATTTCTGCATTATTTGGAGAATAATTTTTCCTGTCTTTTAGTAATAGTTTTAGCTAATATTCTTGAGGGAAGTGAATTCTTAAAACAATGCAACTAAGGAAAGGAAGAATAAGGTAAGAGAAGGTGTCTGCTTACAGAGAGCTGTGGAATGTCATCCTTATGCTCTTTGCTGGGATAGTAGAATCAGGTCTCAGCAATGCCTTTTAAGATGTGTTTTCTAGTATTCTTGGTATGGCAGTGTTGGGTCATTCTGAGCGCAAAACACCTTGTAACTGTTTTATGGTGTAATAATGCTGGTGTTTTCTCAGATTTTGTTAGAATGGTGTTACTCTAGAAGAGTTTCTGCCATGTAATGACTGAGATGCTAATACAGTAAAATTGTTTCAGTTACCACAGCAGAAATGAACTTGGTTGCTTTCTGGAAATATTTTGTTGTTGTTAACATATTGTAAACATTATTCTTGGAGAAATTTATACATTTATTGATGTATTTTTATCATACATCTATGATAAAAAATATTCCCCTCATTCCCCTCTCCAACCCCTTCCTGGATATCCCAACTACCATATCCCTTTTAATTTTGCATTTCCTTATATTTCTATTTTTAAATTCATTGAATCCAATGTGTACTTCCAACTTGGACATGAGTGTGAGGTCATTCACTGGGCAACTTATTAAGGACCAGATCTGTGAAGAATCCAGACTCTTCCCTAATCCAACAGTGCCAACTGTGAATAGCTACTCAGCTAAGGGTGGGTCCTTATCAGCTTCACCCCCATGATGACACGCTAACTGATCCTGTTGTCTTACTCTTGTGCAGGCAACCACAGCTACAGACTTCATAAATGTGTTGACCTTTTCATGTCCAGAAGACACTGTTTCACAATATTCTTTCCCAACTTCTGGTTCTTACCCTATTTCTGACCCTATGTCTGTCATGTCCCCGTAGGTGGAAGGCGTGTTCCATTGTGTTTTCTTTCTTTGTACTTTGACCAGTTGTGAGTCTCTGTAGTTATTAACTACAATCCATTGCAAAAAGAAGTTTTTCTGGTGAAAACTAAGAACTGTACTCACTAACTGTATTTAGGAAATAGTATGACACTATTCTTCCAAGGATCATGGGTTCTTGTGAGATTTGCATTCCTGCAAATACCTCTATAGTTTTTTTCAATAAACTATGGAGTCTAGAAATCTTATTGCCACCTTTGATGTACAACATATGACTATTTTTGAACTTTCCATACAAATATAAATCAATTTACCCTTCAATTTTTAGAAACTTAATTGTCCTGTCAACCTTGGGAAAAACATTTTCCAGTTTACTCTATTGAGTTGGCAAACTACAGAAATTAACAGCTATATTGGTCCAGAAATTAGAAACTTTTATCCTTTTGTCTATGGGTCATATATTGTGCTAAATATTTAAGATCATAACCTATATATACTTAATTACAGAAACTACTGAAGTATCTCTAAATAATGAAATGTCATGTATGTTTTATAGGACACAGTGGAAACAAGAGGAAAGCGAGAGGAAAAATAACACTGGGGAAAGAATATAAAATTCGCTTAATTCAAGTCCCAGTCCAGTCGTCCCCCGAGACACACGAAGACATCATTGTTTTCCAATGGATTTCAATAAGAATAACTGACCTATCAGAATAGCTGACTAGTCAAGTTTCAGACCAATGAAATACCCTGTCTCAAAGAAAAAAAAAGGAGGACTGTGCCTTAGGAATGATAGGTGATGCTGTCCTCTGTCTCCATATATCCATACACATATACATGCACACACGTTCACACACACACACACACACACACACACACATACACAAACATTTTCTTAACACTACATTTTAGTAAGTGTTGGAAATATAACTCATGACTAAAATAGATTAATTTTTGCATCATATTTGAATCAGTATCCAAATAAGATATATGGCATAGTAATTTTAAAAAATCTGTTTTAATCAGGCTTCCTTTCTACTTTGTATTCATTTCTTTTCAGTATGTTTGCTATTTGCTATTGTTGGTATTTGTTAGAAAAAACATAGATCTCTTTTCAAAAGAGGACCACACCAAAACCTGAGAATATTTAGGTAGCCCTCAAGATGAGGAATGGATTCTGACAACAATTATGGAGAATTATTAAAAGAATTAGAATACAAAACCCAAGAAATAGATTTTATATTCATCACTGAAATGTGAAAGTTAGTATCACTGAGATAGATCTGTTTGAAAACATATCTATCTCCATGTAACTATTGAACAATCAGAGCCATTGCTGAGGAATGGGATGCTTCTTAAATATAAATATTTTTAACTAAAACAATTCAAGCACATTTTAAAAGAACCACAGAATTTCTTCTAAATAAATGAAAAATAATAGATAAAGTCAGTTCGCGTTAATCTTATTTTAAGTAATATCTTACGTGTAATAGCAACAATGCTTTCTAAAAATCTTGTCATCAGAGTTGATTGCTTGAACTGTTCCTTGTACTAGGAGAAAAAATTCTTTAAGATAAATTTAGGACTATACAGAAAAAAGGGGAATTAGAAATATAACTAGATACTTCAAGAAATCAATTTTTATGTAAATATTACTAAAATAAGATTTCTATAGTTCTTCTTAAATCAACACATGTTATAGTATGAAGATACTTTTATTACCATTGATGAAAATGTGGGAGGTTGCTTGGTTTGGCTCTAAGTAAAAGAACATTAGTTGGGTAGTAAACAACGAGGAACAAAAAGTCAAGATTATTTCATTTATCATTATATTTCATTATATAATTTCAAATTACAGAAGCGGTATTGCAAATATTCTTGTAGGTGACTTAAGGTATCATAGAGTAGTCTCAAACACTGCTTTCAGAAAAATGTTCAGGGAAAGTATTTTTTTTGCATGTTATATCATTTCTTCCCAAGTGACTAACTTCAGTAAACACACACACACACATACACACACCTCTAAAATATTTGAGGCCCATGGAAAATGTAAAAAAGATATTGTTGGGAGCTGAAGAGGTCACTCAGTGGTTAAGGGCACTTGCTCTTCTTTTCTATTCTTGCAGAGGATCTGGGTTCAGTTTCCAGTACCCACATGGTGGCTCACAACTATCTGTAGGAACACACAGTAATCATGCACACATGCAAGCAAAATACTTAAGTATCACTTGGGATAGATACTTGTTTATTTTATATCATTCATTCAAAAGCTTTATTTCTAATGAACAGACGTTTAACCAGAGTAAAACATCATTTATACTTGAGAATATGACAAAATTTTCTCTGTCATAAAATCAACAAAATGACTTTTGTCCCTTGTTCATTTCTTCACTAATCCAAATATGTGCTACATATGAAATGGAGTAGGAGCTGCCTAAAGTGATATTAAATTGAACTAAACTCATCACTCCTAGACAAGCCGTTAGCTTAGTCAGTTATACATATTTTCATTCTTTGAGAATGGTGTAGAGTGTTTTCTTCCTTTTCACTCTTCCCCCATCCCCTTCCTGACTTAGACCCCTACGTCCATACCCATCAGACTTTGTGTGCTAGGATATGGAGAATGCATCTCAACATAAGAAAAATACTGTAACCTCACAGTCATCCTCTTGTTAACTGGAGAAAAACTCCAAACATTTACACAAAATCAGGAACAAGACAATGTTGTCCACTGTGTTCCTCAATATTCAAGTTGAGTCTTAGCTAGAACAATAAGACAATGAAGGAGACAAAGTATATTCAGATTAAAAAAGAAGAAGTCGCCATATCTGTATTTGTGATGATATGATCCTACACACAAAAGGGCTACAGACAAGCATCAGAAAATTCATATACTTATGAATTTTCAACAAACACATTCAACAAAGTAGCAGGTTACAGTACTAACAAATAAAAGTCATCAGTTTTCCTATATACAAATGACAAATATATGGAGACAGAAATCATAGAAATAATTTTATTAACAAAACTATCAAAAAAAAACCTTGTAAGAAATATAACCATGGAAATGAAAGACTTGTGCACTGAAAATTATAAAATGCTAAAAATGTCATTGAAGATGGTGCCAGAAAATGGTAAGGCTTCCCATATATTAGTTGAATTAATATCATAAAAATATCAGCAGACACAAATTACAGATTCAGTGCAATCTCCACAAGCATTCCAAAACAATCTTTCAATGAAACTAAAGAAAAAAATCTTAAATGTCACATGAAAATAAAAAAATACCCATGATAGACTAAGCAGTCCTGAACAACAATAAGAAAACCTGCTGAAAGTATCAACCCAGACTTCAAGTTATTTACCAGAATATAGTAATAAAACATTATTCTATTGGCATAGAAAAAGACTCATAGATCAGTGGAATAGACTTGATGACACACATGTAATTCCTCACTTATTTATTTATTTATGCATGTTTGTTTGTTTTGAGACATGGTTTCTCTGTGAGGACCTGACTGTCCTGGAACTCACTCTGTAGACTAGACTGGTCTCGAACTCACAGAGATCTGCCTTCCTCTGCCTCCCGAGTACTGGGATTAAAGGTGTGCACAACCACCTCCTAGCCTAACTCTGTACTTTTACTAATACCTGACTTTTGACAATAAGGTCAGCAATAAATATTAGAGGAAAAAAACTGCATATTCAGCATATGGTGTTGACCAACCTCAGTTGCTGCATGTAGAAAAGAACTGAATCCTGCTAGATTTTTCTGCACAAATCCCAAGTTAACTCTAAATAAATCAAGGACCAATAGACCATGAGATAAGTCCTGATGTTCTAAATCTGATAAAAGAGAAAGTGGGAATCATTGATATCCTAAAAGACTTTCTTAACTGGGCCCCAGTAATGCATATGTTAAGACTAACAATTAATAAATGGAAACTTATGAAAATCAGAAAGCTTTTTGTAGCAAAGATACCACCATTTGTATAAAGAGACAGCCTAAAGAACATTTGTTTCTTGAAGCTTTGTACACACACACACACACACACACACACAATCAGTGTGTGCTTATGTGATAATTCATTGCAGCGTGGGTTTCTCTGTATTTTTTAGCATAAATTCAGGATAGATGACTTATCTTACACTGAATATAAAGGTAAACTTCATGTAAATATTATTGCAAGGATCAAAAAATCAAAATGTAATATTTGCTAGGTTATCTGTAAAACTACTAACTAAATATGGAATCTTTTTTATTGAAAATTGATTCTTAATGCAATATATTCTGATTATGGTTTTCCATGCCCTTACTCTTCCCAGATCCTCCCTACCTCCCTATCCACCTATGCCCACACCCTTTCCTGCTCTCTCATTTTAGAAAATAAAGAAGCATCTAAAAACTTAATGAACTGATAAATAAGATAAAAAGCAATAAACCTGAATACAAAAACAACAGAGCCAGAATGAAACAATGAGAAATACATACGGATGTGGAAACACACACATTCTCAAACACAGAAATCCCATAAAACACAAAACCAAAAACTAAAATATATATGCAAAAGCCCTGTATTATATACAAGTTAAATCCCCAAACAAAATATTATGAAAAAGAAAAACACTGCAAAACTACTGTTGAGTTCATTTTGTCTTGGCTTTTTACTGCTGGGCATGTGATTTGCCCTTAAGTATGTTTTTTTATCCTAGTGAGAATTCATGAAAAAAAATTAAATTTTCCATTGAGACAGGTTATTAATTGGAGATGGCATCTGGGTTAGGGATGGAATAATTTTGAATAATGTTCCTAAGTATACAATAGCCAATAATAAATATATTTAGACTGAATTTTAAGGTAGGTCTAACTGGAGAAAGGAAATCATGAATTTTATATTTTGAATAGAACATATGATCCTGGAAGACAATTTTTCTTCTCATAAATTTCAGTTTGTAAATATTCTTGCACCTTATAAAATTTAGTTTTTAACATACATTATCCAATTTAATTCTCATGGCAGCCTTGGATAAACTAGGCTTATCTGTGGTAATTTGGGAACAAGGCAGGTGTATCTTATCACAATCTACTTTTTATTGGCATGATTAAGGAATATAATTAAATACAGGCAGCTAAGTCTCTGGTCTTCATGTTCCTTGTGTGTAATTTGTGCCTCATTCCACCGGGATACAGTTGAGGTCTGCATGAGAGGCTCTCTTCCTACTTCACTACAATAGAAATTTTATTTCAGCATTGCATTTTAGGGGCATCCATTCTTGCCCGGACTCCGGACACAAATGCTGGCATCAAGCAGGATCAATTTCTGTGTCAGGAAACCTATTTCTACAAGGCAGTAACTGACTGGTGCAAGCCTGACAATTATTTTCAGCCCACATATCTCATGATATGGAATGAGCAGCAGAGTATGCTTAGCACCTCCTTTAGATGGCACATGGACTGTAAAGTGGTAAATGCTTGACCTCAATGCTGATTTCAATGAACATCACTCTGATTCACGCCTTTACCATGTTCCCTCAGTGCAATCCAGTAACAAATTGATTTAGATTTGCACCTCAGGGCCATAAAAATGACTGTTGCTCAGCATTCCACCCATGCCTGTGCACATCAGAAGGCTCTACTCTCTGCCTTGATTGCCTCGCCCCTTCTCCTCCCTGGGCACTCATACTCTATTCTCAGGAGAGCCATGATTTCACTTTTAAATTAGACCACATCTCCCTGTGGGAAGATTTCATCTCTCGTTCTAATAAACGTTTTAAAAACTCTACAAGGTCCCATAAAATTTGTACCCTTCTTTTCTGGTCCTGTAACTTAACTCTTCTTTATCCTGCTTATAAACCCCAGCTTCCTAATTTGTGTCTGTTTCTCACATACCTTAAGTGTATTCCCCTTTGTATGGTCCCTCTACCTGGCTCAAAACAGTTGTGTGAATCATTCCCTCACATCCTCTAAATGTGTGTTCAATTGTGTGCCTCCCATCAATGCCTCTTTATAAGTTTTCACCCAACATTCCCTTAACTGGTTCCATAATTTAAATGATTCTCTACAACATGTTTTCATCTGAGAGTTTATATATTTAGGGTCTGTTTTGTATTATTTTCCTTTCCTTCAATATTTTACTATAATGTAATTTTTTTGGACACAGATATTTGTGTGTTTTGTTTCATATCAATGTTTCTAACAAACTTTTTATGAAACATTAAATTGTCTACCAAGGATCCTGGTAACCATGCTGCTGTATGGGAAGGCCAGGGAAAATGTCCTGAAAGTAGAAAAGAATTAGCCATATTCTGTCATGGAGATATATATATATATTGTTAACTATTTTCAAAATAAAAGAATTAGTGTTCAGTGTCACCTGAATTTACTAAGGCTATAAAACTACTCTGGGGTAGACCAGAGTGAAACTTAAGCACTACACAATGCACACTCTTCAGAGCTCTACATGACCTGAGGTGTATAAGGAAAGAGACTAACAGCCATATTCTGCCTACATAGTTGTGAACTGACTTGTTGATTGGAAAATTATGAGGCTCCCATTTAATTCTATCCTAGTACATGCCTTGCAGCTGACTATTTAAGGTCACATACATTGTCTTACATAAATTTGGACCAAATTGAGCTACAGTGCTTCCTCATGGTCTCTGGTCAATTATCTTTCAATTTTCCCTTAAAGGTTTAGATCATTTAAGGGAAGAAACTCTTAACTTAAATACTCCTTAAATTTAAATTGACGTTGTCATATTCTTGAATTTTCTGGTGTAAAAAGGGCCTGATAATGGTTGACTGGCACTTTGTTGTCATGGTTTCTGTAGGAGGACCTAAATGGTTAAGAATATTAGTTACCACTTATGATGATAATAATATGACTTGCTCTAGAGAAAATGTATCTAAACACAAGTTCATAGTAAGCATAGAGTGATGTGGGATTCCCCTCTGTATGCTCAATACATTTGTTAATAAAGGAACTGCTTTGGGCCTATAGCAAAACTATAGGGGAACAGAGCTAAGCTAAACTGAATGCTGGGAGGAAGGAGGCAGAGTCAGAGAGAAGCCATATATTTCCCCCAAGATAGACAGATGCTGAAACTTTGCTGGTAAACCACTGCCACATGGCAATACACAGATTAATGGAGATGGGTTAAATTCATACGTAAGAGTTAGCTAATAAGAAGCTAGAGCTAATGAGCCAAGCAGTGATTTAAATAATATAGTTTCTGTTGTGTGATTATTTTGGGTCTGGGAGGCTGGGACAAACAAGCAGCCTTTTTTACAATAGAGATATACCCTGGTACAACTCACTGCACTGTAGCTGTTCACAGCAATCATTGTGAGTAGGCTCTATTAAAAACATAGACAAATGCCTCTGTACCCTTCAACAATGCCAAGGCTTATTTAACGGTAAATTCACAGGGTAGAACAATTATGTGGGCAGCAACTCATCACATAGTCCAGATTTCCACAATAGGGTAGGCCAAGCCAAATATTGGTTGTTTTATTTCAGTTTTAATTAGCTCAGATCACATAGTGTGTGTGTGTGTGTGTGTGTGTGTGTGTGTGTGTGTGTGTGTGTGTGTTGTGAATGTAATTGTCTCCATAAGCTCATAGGGAATGGCATTATTAGGAGGTGGATCCTTGTTGGAGTAGGTATGGCCTTGTTGGAGGGAGTGTGTCATTGTAAGGGTAGGCTTTGAGCTCTCCTATGCTCAAGCTATGCTCAGTATGGACACAGACAGTTCATTTCCTGTTGCCTGAGGATCAAGATATAGAACTCTCAGTTCCTTCTCCAGCACCATGTCTGCCTACATGCCACTATATCCCACCATGGTTATAATGGATTGAACCTCTGAAACTGTAAGTCACCCCAGTTAAATGTTTTCATTATTAAGAGTTGCCATGGTAATGTGTCTCTTCTCAACAATAGAAACCCTTATTAAGACAGTGTGTGTGTTTTTGTATGTGTGTGTTTGTATGTGTGTGTGTGTGTGTGTGTGTGTGTGTGTGTGTGTGTGTGTGTATAGTTTACTGGATGGCTGTAAGGATAAAGAGGCTACTATAGTAGAGTTCAAGAAATTTCCAAGGTCTGAGGAACTGGGAAAGTGATTTAAATGGATTTAAATGTAAATATAGTCTTGTATATGGTATGATATCCAACAGAACCAAGCTGTAGAAGATTCTGGAGAAAAGGCTATAACTGCCTGCTGTAGAAGTGGCTACAAGTATAGAGTTGTGTAGAGTTGAGTCCAGCTGTATAGGCAAAAAGGCAGGGCTGAGTCCTGATTAAGGAAGTGATCAGATGAATGAACAACAATCCAGCTAGGTGGGCAGACAGCAGTTGGGTAGGCTGCACCAACAGCCTACTTCCAGGAGGAAGTCAACCTGAGGTTCTTAAGACAGGTGAGAGATCATTGACTGTGCATCCCTTGACATGCAGACAAACACACACACACACACACACACACACAGAGAGAGAGAGAGAGAGAGAGAGAGAGAGAGAGAGAGAGAGAGAGAGAGAGAGAGAGAGAGACGAGTGATCTGTGAGGCTATCACTATTGCCTTGCTAGGAGTCAACCTCCTTAGAGGATTCAGGAGAAGGAATCAGGCCTTTTTTTCAGACTTGTGTGTCTGATTAAGTTCTTTAGTCCTGGTTTTCCAGAAATAACTTTAATATTCACATATACTCCCATCAGCTCACATCAATAGACGTATATAGAAAGTGATAATCTCTCTACGTTCAGGGATAAGTTGTTATCAGTCCATGTTGTATTTGTAGTGAAAACAAGATGGCGCCATTCACATGGCTCAGCAGGTGCAATCATTATCCAGCCTCAAAATGAAGTCAAGAGGTGCCTTGGTTCTTAGGACAAAACACAGCCCAAAAGAGACAGTTTTCCACAAGCTGAAGTAGGCTGCATCAGCTCAGAATCTGCTTGAACTGGGGGCCTAATCTCAAAACAATGCTTAACAAAGATCCACATTAGTACTGCAGAAAGTGACTCTCATGTTAAAGCAAACAAGCAAACAAACAATTTAAGTTAAAATTGGGAAAGAAATTGTATCAAGATCAAACTGAGCCTCATAAGAATCAGTCCAAATTGTTAAAGTTTGGCAAATAATATTAACTGACAAGAGATTGAGTATTTGAATATTTGAATTACAACTTTTAAGAAACATTGTCTTATTTTTTTAATTCAGGGACTCACTGTTGCTCTGCCAAGTTTCTCTCTCTTATGAAAACATCACTGATAAGAAGTGAGACATATTCCATGCAAAAATATTATTTATCTGTTCTTAACAATGTTTTAATTTTAGGTCAACAGTTAGATCAAAGAGTGAGAAGGAAAATTATGTTTCTTTAAAAATATTAATGCATTGTTTTCATATCCATGTAGTTAGATGTGCCAATAGAGAACAAATAAGGACAAAATATAACTAAATATGAAGAAAAATGTCCCAGAAAATATGTGGCGTTTGTAAAGTAGGATATTGTGTCAGGCTTTAAAACCAAGATTATGGGGTACAATTCATCCTAGGGAGCAGCATTAGCTTAGTTTATACATCCAAAAATAGAAAAGTGGTGTTTAAAGGTGATAAAGTTATCCAAAAGAATAATTGAGTTTTCTTAATATATTAAAAAACTACTTATAAAATTAACATGGTAGAGTTCTTTCACTAATTTTCAAAGTTAGACTCAAGAGTAGTTTGTCAATTTATATTAAAGTGGAAAGAATCTTTTACTCTCCCTGTTTTTCAGGAACTTACTTCTTATTGAAAAATTGATATGAAAAATTAATATCAAAAATTGTCATTGAATACACAAAAATAGATAAGTTATCAGTCTGTCACCTGTTTATTGCTTTGTTTTGGCTTTTTTTTTTCTTGTAAGCTGTCTTGGCAGAAGTCCAGTCTCACCCAAGGTTCCCATCCCTGCATGAGTTAAAAAGGACAACAGTGAGAAAAACACTAGCTGCCATTATCCACACTGTTTGAGAGCCACCTTCAGACCTGCAGTCCTCCCGGCTTCCTAAGCTGCATGCTACTAAAACCCTTAGTGTATGAGGGACTGCAGCTTGGTGAGCCTAAATACTTTGCTAAAGAAAAAATTCACGTGCAAAATCAAGTTCATCTGATTACAGAGCAGAGGTTGTCCTTACTTTTTATATCAAAACCTTCCTCAGTACTTCAGAAAAAATGAAAATTAAATATTAATAGAAAAACTTTCCCTAAGTACAGTAAACACAACATATAATTTTGGAAAAACTTTAATCCCAAATCACATTTATCACCAGCCAGCCAGCAACTACGCAAAATTTCTTGCATTAAAACTAGATACTTAAACATTTTTTAAAGTTCTATTACTATCCATTTTCTATTTCTCTTGGTGCTTTATAATAAAAGGCATTTTTTAACGTGACAACTAAGTAATTTTAGCAAGCACCAGTATTTTAAATAACTATCACTTTGTAGTGATCCATTAATTTTTAACAGATTACTTCTATAAAAGTATGTATCCTAAAAAACTATAAAAGAACATTCATTTTATTGATAAAATGCACTTCTGAAAATAAACACTCTCCTATTCTGAAGTTACTTAGTAAAGTCTACCCATTTTCAACTAATTTGTTGTACTCTTGTCTTAGTCTTCCAAATCAAGTGATGCTTTTTAAGTGTAACAAAACTAATACTCAACATTTACATGGTCTTCTGTCAAAATAATCTATACTTGGAGACTCAAATATAGACTCAGATGAACAATTGTAACAACCCTTTTAAACCGTAATTCTTCAATGCTCTACTCTAAGCTGGAGCCTTTAACTTCTCTGTCCTTCCTGTCCCTCTTATCGGTAGATTTTTCTCCAGTCGCATTCATTTTGAAGAGACAAATGAATAAGGCATTTTATGCTAAGTCCTGGGCAAGTTTCTGGTATATCTCCCTCACCTGTAGGCATCCCAGGGAGGAAACCTCTCCTCCTGCATTGATTCCATCCTTACTTTTTGTTCCTCATTTCTACAAAGTTGCTGTGCAAGTTTGCGAGGGCTACCCAAATAACAAATGGGCTATTGTTTCAAAAGAGGCAGAATACCAACGAGTGCATGAATCTAAATTTCTGGAAGTGTTATTTGAGCCTCTATCTATAGCTTTCTTTTTCAGATGTTTGGAAGTCAAAAGGAAGCAGCACACTGTAACGCAGAATGGGGGGGGGGAACAGATTTATTAAAATTTCATCAGTTTGATCAGAACCTGTGAGTATCTTGGTCTTAGACACAACTTCCTCAATAGCATGTGGTGAAGAGGAATCACAACTTTTGTTCCATCTTAAATCATTGTGCTTGCAGCACTGTCTTTCCCAGCGTAAATCAGTTTGATATCTCATTCACAGACACTGTTGGACAGCACAGCAGCTGAAGCCATGGTAAAAGGAAGTGAAGCTAAAATGACTGCTGCATTTTCTGGCAGCTCTGTCTTTTCTACAAAGGTCACTAAACGATTTCATCTGGAGACTGTAATATAGACGGTTAAAAATGAAGGGACAGTCCAAATGCCAATTTCTTATTCTTTCTACTTCAAAAGCCTGAATTAGAAAGCATTCGTGGGAGTAAGAAATATGGCTTCTTTAATCAGTTATATGTAGAGGGCTAATAATTTGCAGTGTGTTGAGATGTCTGTAATGGATTATTAAAGATTGCTGCAGGCAGTGGGCAGGGGGTCCCCGAGAACAGCCAGTCCCAGGCAGGGATGACACGAAACCACGCAGCAGGTCTCTGAAGGTGGCTGGTCCCTGGCAGCGTCCCAGGTGGCGAGCCATGTGGCAGTGGCCGGTAAGAGACAGGCATGCCATGCAGAGTGAGGTTGGATATTTATTCAGGGGGTTATGGAAGGGAGGGGAGAAGGGGAGAAGAACAGAGAAACAGAGAGAGAGAGAGAGAGAGAGAGAGAGAGAAGAGAGATGAGAGGAAGAGGGAAAAGAGGAAGAGAGACTCAGGTAGGAAGATGAAGATCAGCTTGCCTCAGCAGATAGGGAAGGGAGTGGATGTGGCTTGTCTCTTAAAGAGACAGATCATTACAATGTCCGCCAGTAGTAATTTATTCCAAAGGAAATCATGTGTTGAGCACCCGTATGTAAACCTCATCGAATGTTTTCAATGAACCAGGTTGTGCTAAATATTCTATATGTATTAATCTCACATAATTTTTAAGACAATCCAATATAATAAGAAGTATTAAAACTACCTGGGTAGAGATGTTGAGCGAAAGCAAAGAAGTATTACCTTAATTCTTGTGACCCAGACATTAGGCAATAAATGCAGTGTTACCCACTACACTTATTGCTGGAAGAAGCCAAGCAAAGCTATTTCAATGACAGAGGAGCCAAAACAAAAGCTTGCAGTACTACTGACACTGTTCCTGTCTCTAACCTAACCCTTCTTATCCTCATGATATTTCCTAAGGAAATTCCGATAACTCCCTAGCTGTAGTATACTTTTTACATTCTAATTGATTGTTTGAACACCTCTCCCTAGGAAGTGTCAATGAAACCTATTTCAAAGACAGTCAAAAGGATAATTCACTCAATTTATTCAGCCTTTAACCATCCTTGATTCTACCTGTGCTCTCACATTGTTACACAAAAGCCAGTGACAACCTCAATGTTTTCCTCTTATCAAAGGCAGCCCAAGTATTATTGCTCCTTCTAGAACTCGATGTCACTACTCTAGTCTAAGCTGCAGTAAATTTCATAGACTATGTCAATGTCCTCCCAATAGATGCTTCAGCATTTTTTTTTCTACTAATAAAAACAGTCATAAGTTCCCATCACAGAGTCAATCTGTAAGTCAGCATGTCATCAATGATTTGGTAACACCTTGACTTGGCTAAACCTAGTATCCCTATCTACACTCTAGGGCACCTGTCTCTTCTTGTCCCTCAAAGACTACAAATCCTTCCTTTTTCAGGATCCAAACACTTGATACTCCTACTTCCTAGAGCAACTTGCAAGCGTAAGTTATATACACGCCTATATCCCTGTTTTATTTTAGGTATCTATTTCTCTATGAGGCTTTTCTTGTCTGTTTAGTGGAATATAATTCTCTTCCTAGCATCACTTTATCTCCCTCCCCATTTTTCCCTCTCTAGCTCCAACTGTAGCTCTCTCTTACAACACTCCTGTGCTAGGCATGTTCTTTGCTTTCTTTGCCACGGATCCATTATCCTTATCTCTTTCATGGCTCTGTGGCTCTTGAGACTGATCCCTATGGACTGTCTCAAACAACCCACTGCCTTTTGCCTAGTGGCTGCATTGCTCACTGGGATCATCGTAGAGATACTAGACAGCAAAGGAGACATCGATATTTTAATGTCCACTTGCACCTTATGTCTTCATTCAGTATGGTGAGTTCCTCCAGGCCTACAGTATCTCTTGAGACGTCCTTTTTCTACAGCTCCAATCCATGTATTTTCCTGTTACATAATTCTCTCCACTTGTTTTTCAGTTGAAAAAGTGATGTTATTCCCACTGTGTATCATTGCTAGATAATTCACCATCTCTTTGTGGTTTCCTTAGCCCTGTTCATAACTCTGTATAAAAGCTCCGTTATTAATTCTTTTCAAATAAACACATTTCCGTCTCAATCTTCCCTAAAAGCCATACAAGTCCAGGTATCTTGTCATAAGTTCAAATTACACAGTCTTATTTCTTTCTATCATGTAACTTCCCTCTACAGAAAGTAAGGTTTTAAGATACAACAAGCAGAACAGTTGAACCAGTTAAGGCATTAAAGATAACTTCAGAGAAATTAAATGGTCTGATTTTACGTTAAAAATGAAAACCAAGTGTTTACTCTTAGGTTCATTTGACCAAAAGTGAGCCAAAATTTGAATCCTCCCCTTATTTGTGTGTCTTCTGTATGTCTGCAATCTATAGTTACTTACCTGGCTATAGTATATCTGGGATGTGAGTCGGAATCTGTATCCTAATAGTTGTGAATCTACCTATGTCTGCCCCTGTGTTTCTCTACCTCTATCAAGGGCCTTTGCCCTGTAATTATTGAGCAACATGGAAGAAAAATGTCATGAGAAAGACCCAAGAAATTCTTTAGAGATATCATTGTACAAGAGTTCTATGGGGGAAAAACTGACTCTACTGGTCTAGAGGCCCTCAGTACTAAAAAAGGCATTATTACGCTATATGTACATGCCACTTGCAGCATTTATGGTGGGTACCTGTTTCATAATGTTGTTTCCAACGTTTTGGTTGCTTTTATTAAATGATTATTAAAGCACACACACATAAAATATTCTTGATGAGGAGCATGGAAGAGTATATAGCTTAAGATTAACTCAAGTTTTATACTGATAAGACAGTTTTTAATCAGTATTTTGGACATTGTTAACTCCTTGTGTGTGTGTCTTAAAATCTTCCAAAGTAATTGTTATGCTACCTTTTGGTATTTTAGGTAAATACTTTCCATTCACTAGGATTTTAAATTACCAGGCAGTGATGGCGCATACCTTTAATCTCAGCACTCAGGAGGCAGAAACAGATGGATTTCTATGAATCTGAAGCCAGTCTGGTGCACAAGAGCTAGACAGGCTCCAAATCTACAGAGAAATCCTGTATTAAAAAACCAAAAAAAAGGGAGTTGAAGTGTTCATATCAAAAATCTAAACAAAGAAACTTATTTTAATTTCATAGACAATCTAAGGCATAGTAAGTAAGGTTACATCGTTCTATTAAAACCAGTTTATATTTAAATAGGCTGTGTAGATAGTATGCTAATGGTTAAATCCATAGTCTTAGATGATTCCATGGTGTATCAATAACTTTGCTATGAGATCTACCAAAAGATTAGTCAACTGGGGAGCCAAGAGATATTTTCATAAAAATGTATTACTACAAACAGGACATCTCCCTACTTCCACTAAGTTCTAAGAAAGCCTGTGACTATAATGCTTTATATGACAAATATACCACAGGTGTGATTAGGGATCCAAATACTAAGACTAAAGACATTATTGGATCACCTGGGTTCATCTGACCTAATCCCATGAGGTCTTCAAAACAGACCCTTTCCTTGCTGACTTAGAGAGATAAGACCGAAAGGGACAGGAGCTATGCAGTGTGGAAAAGGAAGTCAATTTGCCATTTCTGTCTATTTTAACTTATGGAACAAGTTACCATAGACTCAGTAATTAATTTAAATAAATACATAAATGATTCCCTGGCACATAGTCTAGAGACTGGGAATGCCAGACTCAAAGGATGCATTTGAATCATAAATTGAAGGACAGGCAAATAACTGTGCCGTAGACAGAGTGAAAGGCTTGGTACCAATCTTAGTCCTTTTCACCTGGAAACCACTCTCACTAGGAGCAGCATCACAGACTGTAGCTTGACTTTGAGATGGAAAAACAAGTCTTGGGTCAACAAATGGAGTCACAGAATAGTGGCAGGCCATGGCAGTCAATAGGAGGTCCTACTCTTTACCCTAAGTTTTACCAGTGTCTTGGAGGATAAAGGCGATGACTCTGTTGGGACTCCCAAAGAGGAATAAAACTCTGCTTTTCTGTCAATTTCGTGAATTTAGCACTGTGACATTCATGTTGGTCTTCAGACATACAGAACTTCAAGATAAGGAAAATGTTTAAGTCGCTAAATTTAACTGATTGTTGTTTTAGGAGAACAACAGAAATCTAACAAAGACTTGGCTGGGTTTCCCTGAGCTTCCATCATGTGCATTGAGTCTGCGCAGAGACATGTTCTTTACACCTGGAGAACTGAGGATAGTCATTAAAATGTAGCTGATAAAACTTCTTTAAAAGAACGCAATTATTTATGATGTTTACAAAATACAGTTGTGTGATACTCTCAAGAGGTAAATGCACAAAGAGAATTCAGTAAATTTTACCACATATTTCATATACCTCTTACCAAAATAAATATACTACTTGATATGTCATTGGAGATTTCAAGTGGCATTAAAATACTCTCAATTCTCATCCAAATTCAAAGTGCTATTACACTTTCCAGTGTTTAGGATGTAGTACGCTGGATAAAGATCTTTGAAGTCTCTCATGAAGGCTTATTTAAATTCCTCTTAAATTGTCAAAATCTATTTTTTAAAATACTTTGCTATGTAGATCACACTTACAGCTTTAAAAATATGCTAATATTGTATCTCTACAGTACACCCTATGAGCTTAAAATCAAATCTAAAACTCTGAATATGTGATTTCTATGTATGAAAAGATCCTAGTCAAGCAAACTATGTTTTACCATTCTTGAAATAGACTGAATTATCAATTTGAATATATAACTGATCAAATTAGAAGAAAGTGATTGAAAATAGCCATGTAACCAACTCCTAGTTAGTATGAAGTTGAATTTTCTCTGTACTTTGTTTATATAGATGTAGTTTGGAGGTAATATTACATTATCAGAAATCAACGATTTTAAAGGCATGCTTGAAGCCTTTAAATTTAGCACAGACATTATAAATATGCAGGTTGCTTAAATGTCAAACAACAAGATTGTCTGTTTGCATCTCTAACAGAATGGTTTTTTTAAAAAAAATGGTTTACAAGAATAAAAACTGAGGCACATGAGTATGGACTAGAAAACACATACAAATGTAAGCTGTTTTACTAATTATTGTATCACCACAAACTTGTACAGAGGATGATTCCTTGTACAAAACAAAACTGATTCAAAACATGGTGTTCTTTAGAAGGCTGAAGATTCAATCAACAATATGTAGAATCTACAGTGTGGTCCTTGTTTTAGGATGGATCCCTGGGTATTTGCACAGTCCATATTTTTAACCAATTTTGAGCAGAATGGCCAAATGGCCCAGATACAAGTAATGAAGTATTTGGTTTTATGTGTCCCATTACTACTGAAGTTTCACCCAACAATGCGACCAACTGGAGTTGTACTTCTTGTCAAACTCCTACTTGATATGGGCCACAAAATCCTGTCCTATGTTATACTTCTCCAACACTGAGAAGCACAATCCGTGGAGTCATGATGCATCTCTTCTGACTGTTCTACAGTTCTGATCACTGCCTTCTGGTCACGTTGGTGGGGCAGGGGCCAATTTTGCAGAGAAACAGTTTCTACCAAAGCTTTGAGCTAAACATCAATATTTTGAATCATTAGAAACTTTGAGCTTTTACACATGCACCTGATCTCTCACAAACAGCTCAACATTTTGAAATTGTTGCTAGAATTTTATGAAAACTCAGACCCCCCCAAAAGAGTGTTTTTTCTGTGCACAGGCCTCTCTCTCCCTGTGGTCCCTAACTCAGCATCACCAGGAAGAGTTAGAAATGCAAGCTATTGGGCTCAGCAAAGGGAACCACATAGTGCATTCCAGGTTCAGTGTTTTCAAGCACCCACAATCACTGCAAATTCCTGGAGTAACCCAGGAAACTGACTGGTAGTTCCTGGATTTTTCCTGGTCTTTGATTAAACTGAATTAAGTCAAAACAAAATCTTGCCTAACTAACAAAATTGAATATTTATTTATCTTAAATATTGATGAATTTCTCAAAATTATGGTCCTAATCTAACTATGTATGCATAATAATATTGCAATTTTCCCAATTGTCCATCAGAAAACTGTAGTGAGGTGATGCATAGAGGAAGATATAATCCTCCAGATCATGCATTTTTTTGTGCCTCAATGGCAGTTTTGCTTCTTTTATCTGTGCCTGTCCAGTTTATATATAAATATGATATCCAGCAGTATATCATAAGATGAAGACAATTATTTATTGGTCCTTTTAAAGACATAAGAATATTTTTTCAATACTATAAAATGATAGCTCTGACCCAGTTTAGGTTTCATATGAGGATTTCTTCAAGTAATAAACATGACAACAAAGTGGGACTATCAAGGATACCTCAAAGCACCTGTTGACTGATTCACTCACACAAGCACTATGGTGAAGGCCCATTAGGCTAGTAGACATTGGACAAGAAGCAAGGGAAGGGAAGACAATCATGTCTCCTAGGACCAACAACTAAACAGAAAGGAAAAGAAAGCAGAAAAACAAACATTTTCTTTACTATATAGAACAAAAGACATGAACGGTCATTTCATTCACATACCACTCCAGGAAGCTGGCATTATTCCCATTTACTAATAAGGATGTAATAGTCTTAATATGTGGAAAGAAAATCTAACTACTATTCATCAAAGAAGCAGGGTTGGAGATAAGCTTAGAATCAAAGGGGGGTTCAGTCCATGTTCTTTTCATAGATAAGGCTTCTTATATAAAATGGAAGCAACAGGTGCTGCAAGTATACAGTAAGGACCTAAATGTACATCATGGATTGGGGATTAAGAAGTGGGGATGAGGTGGAGATAGAAAAGGGAAGCTTGCCCCATAAATGCCCAATGCCAACATCCACTGAATGTTGTCAGGATCTGAGGCTTTGTTACACGTGCTGGAGAAAACTACTCTAGATTATAAACACACACGGGATACTGTCCAGTCAGAAGGAGGAAAGTGGGTGCGGTGCCAACCCCTTTGGAGATGGCATATCAGACATTTACATTAGGGTTCATAACCATAGCAAAATTGCAGTTATGAAGTAGCAATGAAATAATTTTATGGTTGGGCATCTCTATAACATGAGGAACTATATTATATGGTCATGGCATTAGGAAGGTTGAGAACCCCGGAAGTAGAGCAATGGTATCTGATCACCACAGTGAAGTGCCCACTAAGGCTATAAACAATTCACGTGGCTATAAAGGACTTCACTTTCCTGAAAGGATGCATAAGGAATCATGGAGATTGGAGAACAGCACCACTTAGCCCCACTGGGAAGGACATTTTCTATCTGTGTCCTTGTAGTTTTGGCCAGCATTGGAAGTTACCTGCTTCTTTCTTCTCTGACTTTGGCTATACCTTATCTTCCATCACAAATGTGATAATTCTGTTTTGTTCCCCTGCAGGATTAAGCTCTGTAGCCATATTGTCGCCAAACCAGACCTTACAAGCAGTGTTTCATAATTCCCCAACATACTAAAGCTGAACAAATTCTTAAGAATGTCAAATCCCCAAATACTTGTTTACAATATTGTTGTATGGCAGAAAAGGAAGGCTGCAGCAAGGGAGATCCAGTATCTTTTCAATGTGAATTATTGCAGGGTTTGAGCAGTTCTTCTCTGGACAAGGTTGGAAATGGCTAGCCAGGATTAGTTGAACAAATATCTGAAGGTCTGAAGGTTGTTATGGTCAATAAATCATCTGAATAAAAGATGCATTTTATTGGCCTATCGTTAACTGAAGTTTCTGTATTAAATTTGAACCAGGTCCCCCTATATAGGTGGAAGGAGAGTTCAAGATGAAATTTCAGCAGTGCCATTGTTTTGCTACCCTGTTAAAATGCTTTACTCTCCATAGCAAAAAAATATTTGGACCCTTGGTTGCTGTGAATTTCAAAAGAATTTCCTATGACAGAATAGTGGTTCCCCAAAGATGTTTTGCCTACCGTGGGAAGTGTCATTGTTCCTAAAGAAGGTAATAAAATCAGCAAGAAAATAATCAACCTTCTCTATAGGATATCACCATCTTAATTGACTGCAGACGCTTGAATTGATTTTTTAATCTACAGACACAGGACAAGGTCAGCAATAGAGGTAGCTGATATTGCTTTACTTTCATAGAGAGATATTTAATGTTCAGAATATAAACACTAAATATGGTGCTTTAAAAACACAATTTAAAACCACAGACATTAATTATATTTCACAGTGATTTCTTTTTTTGTGTGTTTGTATTTCATTATTTTTCTTTATTTTACAGTCCAACCACAGTTCTCCCTCCCATTCACCTCTCTTCTCCTTAAGTCCACACCCACCCACTCCTCCCAATGGGTAAGTGCTCCCATGGGGAGTCAACAAAGTCTTACACATTAATTTGGGGCAGGATCAAGCCCCTTCTCCCTGAATTAAGGCTGTGTTTAGCATCCAACTATAGGGAATGGGCTCCAACAAGCTAGCTCATGCACCAGGGATAGATCCTGGTCCTATGGTCAGGGTCCTCTCAAATTGTCCAAGCTTTATCACTGCCTCCCACATATGGAAGGCCTAGTTCTGTCCCATGGAGGCTCCACAGCTGTTGGTCTAGAGTTCATGCATTTCCAGGAACTTGGTTCAGCTTTCTCTGTATATTTCTCCATCTTGATCTTTACCTCCCTTGCTCATATATTCCTTCCTCCCTCACTTGGATTGGATTCCCAGAGGTTGGCCTGGTGCTTAGTTGTGGATCTCTGCATCTGGTTCCATGAATTACTGAATGAAGGATCTATGAGGATAGTTGGCCTATTCACCAATCTGATTCCAGGGGAAGGCCAGTTCAAGCACCCTCGCCACTATTGCTAGGAGTCTTAGCTGGTGTCATCCTTGTGGATTCTTGTGAATTTCCCTAGCACCATGTTTCTCTCTAAACACATAGTGGCTCCCTCTATCAAGCTCTCTTTCATTGCTCTCCCACTCTGTCCCTCTCCTACCTAGACCATCTCATTCTCTCATGTTCTCATCCCCCATTCCCTCCCCTTTACCACCACTCACCCTAGTTTACCCAGCAAATGCCATCTATTTCCTCTTCACAGGGCAATCCATGTTTCCCTCTTCAGGTATACCTTGCTACCTAACTTCCCTAGAGCTATGGATTATGGCCTGGTTATCCTTCGCTTTACATCTAACATCCACTATGAGTGAACACTTACTGTCTTTGTCTTTTAGACTCTGGGTTACCTTACTCAATATGTTTTATTTTATAGTTCTATCCATTTGTCTACAAATTTTATGATGTCATTACTTTTTACAAAATACTCCATTGTATAAATGTACCATGTTTTCTTTATCCATTTTTCAATTGAGGAGCATCTAGGTTGTTTTCACGCTCTGGCTATTATGAATAATGCTGCTATGAACATTGTTGAGCATATGTCCTTGTGGCATGATTGAGCATCCTTTAGGTATATACCCAAAAGTGGTATGGCTGGGTCTTGAAGTAGATTGATTGTTATTTCTAAACACCATTTAAAATTTATTTAGAAAACCTTATGCTTTGGTGGGGGATTGGGGAGATATAGTCAGTTAGAGTCCTTGCTTAGAACCCATGAGGCCCTAGCTTCAGCATATACTTGTCTGTGCAATGTAAAATAAATATATATTTTTTTTTAAAAAAAAGTAAATGAAGTTGGGAGGAGGGAATGAAGAAGGGAGGTGGATCTGGAAGGAAACAGAGGAAGTAGTTGGGGTGAATATAACCCATCTGCATTGCATACATATATTAAAATACTTTTTTTTTTGGTTTTTCCAGACAGGATTTCTCTGTGTTACAACCATAGTTTTCCTGACACTAGCTTTGTAGATGAGGCTGACCTCAAACCCACAGAGACCTGCCTGTGTCTGCCTTCCAAGTGCAGGGATGAAAGGCGTATGTCACAACTGCCCTGCCATGTATGAAATTCTTAAAGAATCAATGTTATCTCTTTTATTGCTCTACCCCCCAGTCCCTCCATCAACTTGGCCTTCTTGATCCCTCATGTTCCCATCTCCCATCCGCTCCCTTCCTCTTCCCTCCCAGTTTACCCAGAAGATCTGGAATATTTCCCCTTTGGTGTTCAGGCTTAGTTGACTCCACAAAGGAGAGGACTTACCTGCTCTTAGGAGTAGATGGGGGTGGTATGGGAAGGGGAGGCAGAAGAAGGGGAGGGAGAGGAAACTGGGGTTGGTACATAAAATGAAAATTAATTTAAACAAAAAAGAAAAAAGAATCAATAAGTCTATTATATTGAACCATATTCATTTTTAGCATGAAACAAATACTTTTAATTAATTTCATTTTTTTCTTTTTATTACTTAAAAAAATACCAATCCAAATTCCCACTCCCTCCCCTCCTCTCCTCCTCCCAGTCCCTCCCTCTCCCTCCACAGACCCTTCCCTCCACCCCTCCAACCCTAGAGGAGTGCCATGCACCCTGCACTATGGAAAGTCCAAGGCCCTCCCTACTACATCTAGGTTGAGCAAGGTTTACATCCAAAGAGACTAGGATCCCATGAAGCTGGTATATGCAGTGTCACTATCAGTGACCCCTCAGTCTTCCCCAGCTGTCCTCCCCCTTTAGAGGAGCTTGGTTGTTCGCATGCTCATTCACTCTCAGTCCAGCTGGTGTTGGTGTTGGTAAGTTCCCATTAGTTCAAGCAAACTGTCTCAGTAGATGACCCCCTCATTTGAACCATATTCTTAAGGATTATTTTTAAATTTCCATTTAATACAACTGTGATCAAATAATACATATCTAATACTTCAAAATAGCTTTCATTTTATTAAAATGTGAGTTATGATAAGTAAAAATGTTAACCATCTTTAAAACTAGTCATTGAAAAGAAATTTCCGGGGATAGAGGAAGCCCTGAATGTGTGAAGTCTTGAGTGGGCATGTGTTATTGACTTGAACTAGTTACATCAAGTACCAAACTGTAACATGTAGGCCTGGATGGTTTCTGTCCTCCCACCAGGTCCCACAGTCATTAGGTCCCAGAGAAAATCACGCAGAGAGTCTACATTAGGTTATAAACTGATTGGCCCATTAGCTCAGGCTTCATATTAGCTCTTATAACTTATATAGCCCATTATTCTTATCTATGTTCGCCACATGGCTCAGTACCTTTCTCAGCGGGGCAGGTCACATCCTGCTTCTTCAGTGGTCCAGGCAGGAATGCCGATAGAGCTTCCTGCTTCCCAGAATTCTCCTATTCTCCTTGCTCCGCCTCTACTTCCTGTCTGGTTGTCCCACCTATACATCCTGGCTAATGGCCAATCAGTGTTTATTTAAATCATGATTGACAGAATACAGACTATTCTCCACCACCAAACCGTCAGACCCATGGTACTGGCAAATACTTTCTCAGGTGAGGTTCACAGGGATAACAAACCCTTCCTCTGGTCCGCATGAAGATGTTGACAGTGGGTACAGAAAACGTTCATCATGATACCCCTGCAGATACTTATAGGTTAAAGATTGCTCCCCTATAAACACTATACCTACAGAGCTTAGCTGAATCTAGTTCCTTGTTCAGCTGTAAGTAATTACCATCTCCCTGTTCAAATGTATTTAATGAACACACTGAGCTTGCAGGGTTGCAGTGGCTTCTCAATCATAGAGACAAATCCACTTGATCCAGGTTTCCTTCGTATTTTTCTGTCCTTTCATCCTTACCCCACTACTCCAGTCAGGAAAATTCCTGGAAGTCAAGCAAAGGCAAGAAAAATGAGTTTCTTGCTGCTCTTTTCTGTAAAAAAGGAAGAAATTCTTTCCTTGTTTTGTTTCAGTATTATTTTCCAAATAGTTTCATTATTTTTTCTATTTTTGAGATTATAACGTATAGTTTGCCCATACCTTTCTTCCCTCCAAACCCTGTCATATGCCCCTCTTTACTCTCTTTCACTTCATGACCTCTTTTTTCATCGATCATTGTTACGCACATATATGTACATACATAAATATTTCCAAATACCTAAATACACCCAGATCAGTCTATATAATGTTCCTTGTGTACATGTTTTCAGGGCTGACCGCTTGATAATTGTGCTTATCCCAGGGGAATACTATTTTTATTTCTCTCAGCAAACCTTAGTTGACTATAGTTCTATGAGTAGGGTTGAGGCCTTGTGGTCTTTTTTCAGTCCCCTTTATTATGGCTATTGTTGTTGCCTTTGTTCAGTTCGTGTTTGGGCAGTTATGTTAGTGAGATATATTAGTGTAGCTTCTGACATTACTAAGAGACACAATTTCCCAACAAACTCCTTGATCCTTTCACTCTGATAACTTCCTAAGCCCTCTTTGCAATGACCCTTTAGCCTTAGGTGTGGGTGTTGTTCTGTAGATGTATCCTTCAGGACTGATCTTTACCATTCTGCGTTTTCATTGGTTATGGTTGTAATGGCTTCTACTGTTACAAGGAGAGGTTTCTCGATGAGGGATAAGAACTGTACTTAGCTGTGGGTATAGGGCAAATATTTAGAAATGTAATTAGCATTCATGCTGGTTTGGTAAAGCAGTGCTTATAGGTTCTCCTTCAAGACTCAAGACTCTCCTATCTCTAGTTAGATGACCAAGTTTCTAGGGCTTGATTTTCTTCTTGTTCAGACTGTCGTAAGTGCAATTAGAGAGCTAGTGGTTACTGGAAAGGTCTGGGTGTCTTTACTGCATCCTTTGTGTTATTTTGACATGCTTGTTATTGTTGTGGTCCATAGGCATTATAGCTGGGTAGGACTGTTGATTACATCTGTACTTTGGCACTTGTATGACACCTTCTGATATCCTGTAAGCTAGTCCTCAAACAGAAGGCTTTTAGGTGAATTTCAGTTCAGAGGCTTCTTATACCTATTTCTGAAGTATGTGGAGTCTTAAGAAATAAGAACTTATCTGCTACTTTTTTTAGGACAACTAACAGCTATAGAAATATACTATGTTTTAGGAATCACTTGAACAGCCCTAACAACTCAAAAGTGTGACTCTCATGCCTCGATTTGGGGTTTTTACTAGAAAGAGTGATTCTCATGCCTTGATTTGGGGTTTTTATTAGATGGTCTTTGGTTCTTGGAGGAGGCATTGTCAGTCCAGATGGAAACTTCTCATTTAAACTACATATGTATGGCTTTTCACACCATATTTGGTTAGGAAAAATAAAGCAGGGCTGGTATACAGACAATGGCTGGCATACATACCTCACTGAATTCTTCAAAATCAACAATTAATGATACTCTTTTGCTGAAGTGTGAGTACAACCATTTGGGGATATTGATAAAAAGAAATGTTGAAATCATAGACTAGAAAGGTCAGAGTCTTTGTTTTATATATATATATATATATATATATATATATATATATATATATATCCTCTTGGTTATTAATACCTGGATGCTGCTTATTTTCAGTTGTCTTTAGGTGACCATATTTATGACAACTGAACTTCAAACTCACTGATGCTTTCAGGTAGGTTTTGTATAGCTGAGGTGAAACAATTTCGTTCTCTATAACAATCATTATTTATTCTGTAATATAAAATACCTTAAAGAAAGATAAGGGTCTTCTACTTTCATTTTTCATTTCTTAAAACAAAAAATTGTAATGTGTTTATATAGGCTTTTTTGATTATGGCTTTAATAACAGGATCTAATATCAATTTCTTCATTTTATTAAAGTATATCTTGATAACTATTATTAACTCAATAGATTAAAGTGGTCCTCATCTTTATAAAGAGGTTTAGTCCCATTCTTAAGGAAAAATTTATCCTCATCTAGCCCTTACTATACCTTTAATGTTTGGAATTTGACAGAAGGATGGACCTTTGTCATTCTGCTTGACCAGCTGACAGTGTCTGTAAATTTTATTTTCAAACAGCAAATAGCCAGAATTTCTGGGGTTTCAAATCAAACTGACCTTAAATCTTAAGAATAGCATTTATTTGCTCTCCGAGAACACCTCTTGCTGGAAAAGGTTCCCTTTTAAGTTTCTTAAGGTCATATTTAAACCTAAAGAGAAGGCTTTTCTAATAGATAGTAAGAAGAGAGAACACTCATGACTTAACCAAATGACCCATTTTCCAGCTTTGAAGCTACATCATCTTTTGATCATTTTTGCCTTTCTCTCAATTTTTAATTACAACTTTCACTGAGTAGACTGGATCTTTGATATAGTTCTTTTTATTTATAGAGATCATCATTTTTATAAAGTAAATTTAATGAAAAGAAAATGGCAATATAACTTTGAAAGTCTCTGAAAATGTGACACTAATTAAGACACAATCATGAAGAGATAAAGACAATGGCCAGGGCATCACCTTTTGAAATCTCAAAGCCACTCCTAGTAACATACTTCCTCCAACAAGGCCATAGCTTCTAATCCTTCTAATCCATTCAAGTAGTGAAAATTCCTGGTGTCTAAGCATTCAAATATTTAAACTTATGTGGACCATTTTCATTCAAACCACCAATTCCACTCCTTGGACCCCACAGGCTTATAGATATATCATAATGTAAATATCTATTTAGTCCAACTTCAAAATCTGCCATAGTCTTTAACAGTCTCAAGAGTGTTTAAAAGTTCAAAACCCAACATCTCTTCTGAGACTCAAGGCAGTCTCTTAACTGTAACCCGCTGTAAAATCAAAGTCAAAAATACTTATAACATACAATGGCACACAATACACATTACCATTCCAAACATGAGGAAAGAGAGCATAGTAGGGAAATACTGGACCAAAGGAATTCCAAACCCCAGAAGATAAACTATTAATTCTTCATCCCTCTGTCTAACATCAAAAGGCTCTCCAGACCTCCAGAGTTTTTCAGCTGTCTCTCTCTCTCTTAGTCTAATTCCACACCTAGTCTAGTCTGAAGCTTTCATTGGCAGGTAACCAACTTTGATTTTGACATCTCTATCACCTTATGGTCTTCAACACAATCACAGATACATCCAATAACCTATCTAGGCCTCTATGCAGGGACACCCTTGACATATGCCTGGCCTTCGCACCTTTCCTTAGCTATGAAGCAAGATACCATAAACTCCTTTCTTGTGTCATTGACTCTAAACTCAGAACCATGTTGCTGAAGCTTCCAAGTACTTGATGGTATGAGATACACGGGTCCCTTTTTCACTTACATTTTTATCAGCGTTCTCTGTTTCATGCTTGTAATCACTACTTAAGCTTTTTCTTTAATTCTTTTCAAAGCTAAGTTCAAAGCCTGGCTGGGCCGGGTCTTGCTCTGAGGTCATGTCTCCCTTTACTGCATTTCACATCAGGCTTTCCTTTAAGTTATATCTCCTTGAACACTAAGCTCCATTACATTTCCTGCTGCTCCTTTTCTTCTCACACTGTACATTGTGCTTTTCTGGTTACTCAGCTTGTTCTTTTTAATTATAGATCTGCATAAAATGATTACTAATAACCACAAGACACAGGCAATACTAGGATATCTTGAAATTCTCTTCTACAATTAATTTATCTTCAATTTATCCTCAGGCAGATTTTTCCTGACAAGAGCAGAAAGCAGCCACATACCTTTTAGCCAGAATATCACAAGAATGATTTCTAGTCTGCTTACTAATATTCTTCCCCACTGAAACTCCTTGGACTGGACCACCACAGTCCAATTTTTCCTCTACACTGCCTGTCATGCTCTTCCAAGGATGGCTCACTAAACCTCACTTAAAGTGTACAACCACTTTTTCTAATCTAAATTCCCACCCAAAGTCTTATATTCCTCTGACAAGCAGCAGGGTCAGGCCTGTTACAGCAATACCCCTGTCTCTGATACCAGCTTTGTCTTAGTCACTGTTCTACCACTATGGAGACACTATGAAACCTCAAAACTCACTCAAAAAAAGTTTTACACTTCCTCCAACAAGACCACAAACGCTAATCCTTTTAATCCTTTCAAATAGAGGCATTCCTTTGTGGCTAAGTTGCAAATATATGAGTCTATGGCTACCATTCTTATTTACTCATCATACTAATGATTTGTATTTCTCCTGAGAACTGTTCTATCTGTGTCACAGTCCATTTTTAATTTATTTTCTAGGTGTTTAGGGGTCTTTTCATTTTAAAAAAAAATCTTTGTGTATTCTAGGCACTCATCCTTGACATAGAGTTGTTAAGAGTTTCTCATGGTCTGTGTTTTTAAGATTTTAAGGGAATGCATGTGTCATTTCTTTTCTAACTTTCTTGTTTGGTAGTCTATAGTACTCTTATATCTAGATAGGAATCTCTTCCTTTAGGTTTGAAAATTTTTCTCCCATGGTGTTTTTAAATGTCTTTGAGATAGTACTCTTCTCCTTTGATTCCATTTCTCCTTAGATTCCAATAATCCAAATACTAAATTTGTTCATGATATCCTAGAGCTGACTCATGCCTTATAGCTGTCATTACTGATTTTCTTTTTCATTTTGGGAGGAGGATATGGTCTGATTCTTCTGCTTTGTCTTCCATATCTGAACATCAATATAAATCATTCTATAGATGAGAATGTCCACTGAAACTTTTATTTGCCTGAGCTTTTCATTTTCATTATCATTTCAGTTTTATTGGATTTAGTAAGCCTACTTTTTAAAAAAATCTATTTTCATATCTTGTATTGGCATCCTTATTTCATCTAGCTCCTTGTTTTTTGTCATCTTGGCATATAGTCATGTCCTCTTTGAGTTGTTTGAACATACATAGATCTTTTTTCCCCAATTTTTGTGAGAGTCCTTCCACATCATTTGCTTTGGAAGCAATTTTTATAGGATTACCCATTTGTGAATGAGACATATTATCTTGGTTTTTCATCTTGCTTTTGTTTCTCCACTGGGAGTTGTACATCTAGAATAATTTCTTAGGTGAATCTTTCTGTCTCTCTTCTTTCCTTCACTTTTATTCTCTCCCTACTTTCCCCCTCCAACCTTTTCTTCTTCCCTTCCTTCCTCTATTCCTCACTCCATTTCTTTTCCCCTCTATTCTTCATTTCCCCTTCATTTACCCTCTTCCTTCCTTCTGCCCTTTCTTTCCCCCTTATCTCCCTTCCTCCTTCAATCCCTTCCTTCATTCCTCCTTCTATCTTTCATTCCCTTCATCCCTCTTTTCTTCCTCATTTCCTCCCTTCCTTTCTTCCTGCCTTCCTTTTTTGGTTCATGTCACCTTTCTTCTTTCAATATAAAGGTTTAAAAATCTCAGGAAAAGATTATGTTTTAATTGGGTTGAGAAGTGGTTTTCCTCTGTGGGGCAGTGTAGGATGTTTCTGGCCAGTGTAGATATGCCTAATTATGGCACGTCATGATCCACTCCTTTGTGAAGGACATGAAGACTGGACTTCTGGTGCAGAATTCACTGGAACTACAACAGACCTGCTGTAGAGGCTGATAAGAGCTTGGCATCGGCATCCAGGTTTCCAGGTGTACAAAAAGACCTCTAAGATGGTGTGGGGACCGATACTTTTTTACATGATACAATAAGCGCTGGGATCCTGGTACAGGGGATTTCCAAGAAACATAGGCAGGTCAAAGCTGCAGAAGCCTCTGTTTCTTATTTTGTGCAGTTAACTTTGCCAACTTGACTCCTGGACCAAAATTTCCTGGAAGAATTGAACAGATCTACTCCAGGAGGCTTGTAAAGTCCTGGTATCTGGAACAAAGTTCCTGGGCCGTGGAGGCCTGCTTAAGCAGGAGGCACTTTTTACTTTCAACCATAATTTACATTCACATTTCTAAGAAAATATATCAAACCTGAAAACAATCACTAAATTGTTTAATGTTGTTTCATGTTTTGAACAAAGAAAAATATCATCCATATTAAATAGTACTTGATACAAAATACAGCTTTTCTGTCCCTTCCTACTCAAATCTTAACTCACATTTTCCCACAACAGTCTTAATTAAAATAGCAACTTTATTCCTCTGGCTGATACACTTCTCAAGTGTAGGCAGGGCTACTCCAGGTATAGGTTTCTTAATTAGAAATATTAAGTTGTTGAACATAGCTGAATCCATGTTTTGATTTTTAAAAAGGATATTTAATGGATTTACAAAATATGCTTTATAATAACTATAAACTACACACAGAGTGACTTACAAATATTTAATTTTTCATCACTAAGGAGATTTTCAAAACCTTCTGTAAAAGTAGTATTAAAGGGTTAGGTGAATACATGGTAGAACACTTGCCGAGATTGTACAAGGCTCTAGGTTGAATCCCCTCAAAAGAAGGACAGAGGGGTTCAAGGAGAGAGCAGGGGGCTACTAGAGGAGAGAAGAGAGGGAAGGCTGAGGGAAGACATCTTATCAATAACAGCAAAAGTGTTAATTAAACACCCTTGTCATATCTGTATGTGACTAGCTCTCCTCTGTACTAAAGGACTCTGAGAAAAGCCAGTCAGTGCTCGTGTGTCACATCTCTGCGTCAGACAATTCTCCTCCAGACGAGCATTGTTCTGTAAGGTTCATAGAGTCAAAGCTTATATTTTGTTTATCAAAAGAAGATTCAGGAAAGTTTTAGCTCTCTGCTCTTTAATGGAATGTTGCCACCACTTAACTTTTCTGTTACACATCTATTCCCTGAGGCCAGTCAATGTCTCCCCTTGCCTTCCTAATATGTCTGTATAATCTATATTCTGCTCTGTATACTTTTTGTTTTAAGATAAGTGACAAGTGAATTATGTTCAGTTTTTGTTAGGAGTAGTGTCTATTGAAAAAAAGCATGGTTTTGGAAAAGAGCCATGGTAGTTTGTCTAGAAAAGAGCTGAATAAGAAACATACTTTTCACTTCTTTACTCTTCAGCAAAGCAAGGCAAACAACCCCCAAAATTCCGTTTTATAAAACAGTCTATAACTCCCCTAAAGAAGCTAAAAATATATAATGTCTTATTATTGGTCAAAATTCTTTGGGGAAAAATGTAGGCTCCTATAGTAAATATATTACATTCTAAAATATTTGATCAAGAGCTGGGATGATAAGCACTCCAGGAGATTGTTCAGAGCATGTATTATAAAGATGCAAATCACCCTGTCTTTTTTATTTTTATCATTTTGTAATGAAGAAAAAAGCAATAGATCAGCCTGTCTCACAGAGAAATTAGAGAACTGAGCTAATATGAGTGAGGTTTGGTATGAGTCCTCCATACCAAAAGAGGGAAAGGGAATTTTCTCTCTCTGTGGACACTTTTCAGAGCTAACTGTCATGCAGATTGTAGTTCCAGTGAGTTACATGTGTCTGTGAAGGCAAGCATATGAAACATACGTATTGCCTACCCTGCTTCCTTAGCCAATGAGCACTCAGTCTGAAGAAGGTGTAGCCATTTTAAAGCAGCATAACAAACAAAAGCAAGCAGATTACACAAAACATTAACAATTGTGATTTCTAGATCACAGATTGGATTTTCTTCAGTACGTTCTTGCTCTTCTCACAAAAGTAATTACTGTCTTAAGACACGTGAAGACCATCTTCTAATATGTCTGTCATCACGTCATCTGGAAGGAAGGCGTTTAAGATTACCAGTCCATCTCTTTAGGATTCTTTCAAACTTTTATATTGTAGAAGGCTGGTGGTACACAGCACTGTAAATTGTTTTCAGCTCACGTTTTAGAGTCTGAAAGAAGCCACAGGATCACTCCCAAATAGGCCTTTGGCTTTTGTTTTTTCTTTCATATTCCAACATAAGTAAACTGCAAATTGTGATATCAAATTTTATTTATGAAATGCCAAATATTTGAGTAAGCCATGAAATGTACAGGAGATCCAAATTTCTTTTTTCTTTGTAAAGTGGCCCAAAGAAATACTGACACATATCTCTAGGTGACCTTAAGGGCTTTGGCATTATCACTCAGCACTAGTGGGCTCAGAGTAATGAGAGGAAGACACCTAAGTCACAATGTATAGTTCTGGATGAGAACATTTCTCAAAATAAAAGCTGACTAGAGGGCAGAATGCATGTAGCAATCTCCTGGATATTTCTCTTTTCACTTTATCTCAGAGAAATTGGTTGGAGCAAGCTTTTATATATCGTTTATTTAATAGCTTAACAGAACTGATATTTACTGTTTAACTTAAAATGGAATACAATAAGTAATGATGTATTTTAAGGTGTAATTGATAACTCGTAATAAAGACATACCTGACTTATTGTAATGAAGATATGCCATACTTATACATACTTATGATGAAAGAAGAAAGACAAAAATTGACAATAAAATAAAATTATTAATGTTTACAAATAGGAAATTCAATTCTAGTAAATACTAACACATTATCCCACATGGAATAGGTATAATCAAAATAATTGTTACACAATTGTGGTTTGCAATGCAATTACTGAAGTATTAATAACAATATTTTAGTGTGCTTCAAGAAATTGTCTACAAATAAATTCTTTTAAAATATAGGCTTAAATGCAATATTTTTTCTAATCAAGGCTTTTTACTTTCCAGCTTTGGGAGGGTGCTTGTCCTCAGCTACTCCTGAAGCACTCTCCTGTGCGTGTTGGCAGACATCACTACACCTTCCAGATTCCTTATCAGTACCCAGTGCAGTTCTCTTAGGACAGGAATCACATCAGAATTTTTTTATCCAAACCTTTCCAGAAACACAGTTTCTAGTCATTTCAGAAACACTGAAAAATCTAATGATTTTCTTAAATTCATCAATAGAAGTACTTCCATGCCAGTCATTGCTGTCCATCCATGACTGACATCTTTATAAAAGAATGGCTACCAGCATCATCTACAGAGTCCTCAGCACTTCTTAGAAGCACATTTACAGCCCTCATGCCAGATCTTCTAACTGTGCAGTGGGCCCAGCAGAGCGATTTCCAAATGGTTCGAGAGATTTAGGTGGTTCCCAAACATCTTAAAATGAGACTTGATGGTGTAGTGATTTCCCAATACACTGCACACAGTTTTCCTGGAATTTTGAGAGTGCACTAACAGTTTTCAATAGAAAGTGCTATTTTAGAATAGATTATGACTTATTTTAATGTCTCAAGAATTTTCTTCTTAAAATTCTCACTTAATATTAGGAACCATTGTCTTTTCATGTAATAAATTGTGTGTTTTGAGTGGGAAGACTGACTCAGTTTAAATCATTGGAACATATCCCAAGACAAGCATTTTAGTAGAGATGGCTCATTCCAGAGGCACTTCTAGAAAGCACAGTAAGAAATTGTATGGACAAAAGCTGGTCAAGTATGTCTTACCAAGATTTGCTTATAAAAGTGGACAGTTGGTGCTCCACTGAAGAACACCCTTGTAGGAAGCTGCCTGAGTAATATTCCTCAGAGAAGGAACCAAGAAAAGGTTTGTTATCCAATGCATGAAAGCTATACTATAGCCAGCATGTGACAAAAGAAAATCCTTCAAAGCACAGTCAACCAATAAGGAAGCCAGAATTTGAAGAAATTGAATACCTTGCCTTGGAGCAGTTGAGAGTGGGTAAGTTTGTAGGGTGAGGGGAGATACTGTATGTTGGTTGGTTATTGAAAAGAGGACGATAGCGTTCTTTTCCACACCCAGATATATTCATGTCACCTCTACACAGGTTACATGTTTCTTTTCAGGTGTGGAGGTGAGGAAGGGCTACTGTCATGGTCTGTCTGACAGACATTAAGCTTATTACATGAAAAGTTGTAGATCAGAAGAGCTGCTTGCTTCTGCATGTGTCCATTATTGGAGATTAAACTGTCCCTTGGGTGACTTCTGAGGTTCCCTGAACAAAAATTCATGTATGTTTTCATTGAAGGAATGGATGTCTAGATGTGCATAGACTTTAAACATTTTAGAATCACCCTAGTAGAAGGAAGAAGATGAAGACACTTATTTGCATCCTCATTTGCTCAACTTTGACATCAACAATTCCCAGTGTTGCTCCATTTGAGGAAGTGTTTAAGTTTTACTGCAGCGCTTAGTGTGTGATACATACTCATCATGTCCCAGCTACTTTTCTCTGAATGAGGAGTGCTTTGTTCACTTCTGATATGGGAAAGCCAGAAATCTGAAGGCTGGGAACCATCTGCTCCTGTTGAGCTTTGTCCAGTTTTGTACCTATAATGAGCAAAGGTACTTGTGACCCTATTAGGAAGATAGGCTAATAAACTGGTTGAAGTTTGTATGTCAATGCCTTGGAGAATGGGAGATAAATAAAATTGAGTATGCATAAAAAAGAATTTGAAGTCCAGTTTAAGGGTCTAGTAGAAGTTATAAATCATTTATTTTCAGTGACACCTAAAACAGGCAGTGTGTATTCTACTTTTCAGAAAGAGAATAGTGAATTTTAAGATACATTAGTGACATTTAAAGCCACACTGTTCATTTTGTAGAAAGAACGGATTTATAAACATGGGCAGACTGAGTATATTATGTAAAATGTTTAAGAACAAACAAAGCTAAAATTACCAAAAGCAGAGGATCACTACAATGTTTCGACTGGCTTTGCATGTGTGTGCCTGATGTGAGCATGGCACGGGTTGCTTTGTCAAATATTGAAATTATTTTCTGCATATAGTAGTAGTTTGTTTGAGCAGATACCAGTTGGTGCCTCAGTTTCAACAGGCTTTTTTTTTTTTACTAATTTATAATACCATGTGATAGTTTGAATGTAATTGGCTCCCGTAATCTCATAGCACTATTAGGAAGTGTAGCTTTGTTGGAGTGTGTTTGACCTTGAGTGAGGAAGTGTGTCACTGTGGGATTGGGCTTTGAAGTTTCCTTTGCTCAGAATGCAGTCCAGTGTCTTAGTCGACATCCTGCTGCCTGCAAGATGTACTACTCTCAGCTACGATTCCAGCACTGTGTCTGCCTGCATGCCACCATGCTGCCTGCCTTGATGATAATGGACTGAACCTCTGAAACTCTAAGTGAGCCACCCCAACTAAAAGTTTTACTTTCTAAGAGTTGCCATGCTCATCGTGTCTCTTCAGAGCAATAGAAACCTTGACAAAGATACACCATAAGGTGCTCACTCTTAAAACCTCTAGATCCCAAAGTACAACACATGGTGAGCTAAAAGAAAACAGAAGTGTCGAATGACATTTGCCTTATAATGGGGAATAGTAAGCAATCACCTTCACTGATGATGAGTTATGAGTAGTTCAGGACTGAGTCAAGCTACATGCAAAGTTACTATATGAATAGCAGTCTGCCAAATGCAGACATTTGATGCCTGTCATTTTATTCTTTGATATAATCCTTAGGAATCTTTTTCCAATTTGTCTTCTACTAGCATTTGAGCCTTCCTGTTTTGCTGGCATTGTAAAGTTCTCATTTGCTGAAATTGCACTAATAACTGTCTTTGGGTAAAGATCAGGTAAGGAAATACATGCAAATAGACACTGTATACAACAAACAATCATGTGCTTATACTGAATAGATGTACTGGAAGGTTTTAATCTGTTGATCGCTGTGGCAGATTGTACACATGCTGAAAGGAATGTGATGCCTGAGAATCACTAAAGAAGAACTTATTCCCTTACGGCAGATCGGCACAAAACGGGCATGTGCTGAAACAGGAGAATCATGTTTTAGCTACCCAAATTCTTTAATGGTTTATTCCTTACCTCTCTGGGATGTTTAGAGTTCAGAGTAAACAGGGAGGGATGCAAGTGATGAGAACTGTTGTGCCCTACAGACAGTCATCAGTTCAGCTACACTTCTCATTTTGATAAACTGCCTAGAAGTTTTTGCAACTTTGAGAAAAAGAGCTGGGAGAGCACATTCACATGAAAGAACTTTGAAAATCACTGCCTCCTACTTATGTCTGATCTTATAATTACAGTTACTCAATGTTTTGTTAGTTACAGTTAATTTCTTTGTATTTTATTATTATTGTTTTATTTTACAAGTGTTCACCTGCACATATGTATGTGTACAGTGTAAGTATAGAGTTTACAGAGGCCAGATGAGGGCTTCAGATACCCAAGCACTAGATGTAAAGACAGTGAACCGCCAGATTGGTTCTGGGAACTATACCTGGGTCGTCTGCAAAAGTAACCAAAGCTCTTAACAGTTGAGCCATCTCTAGCCCATGTGTGTATGTGTGTGTGTATTCATATAAACTGCAGATCGTAGGGATTAAATGATAAAGATGCTACAGGAATTTAGCAACATATATAAACATAGATAACTTTGTTCCTTATACTCATATAATTTTCTTGGGGAGACAAAATTTACAGACACATATACACAGAAGCATGTGTGTATATTATATAATTTAGTATTCAGAGTATCTATATGTATAAAATTATTTAGTGTCTAACGTATAGTAAATACTCAAAAGAAAATACATTATATTTGATTACTGGTGCACTACAAAAATTGTTGACTAAATTACATTTAGCAAATTCTGTATTAACCTTGGCACCAGATTTATGGAAATCTTACTATCCACTACTTATTAGTGAAGATACTATAGTAATGGATATAGTGTCTTTACTCTTGGGAAACTTACAAAAGGGAATGAAACAGTACATAAAATGCAGCATGTCCTCTCAACTATTTGCGTAAGTACAGTTACAATAGATATTAGGAAACAAAGAATTTACCACTTGAAAATAGTTGTCCAAGGTAGGATAGAGAAGAAATCAAACAGAGAAACCCAAGGAGGTGAAAGTTCACTATGTGAAGGGCCATATGTGGTTCTGGTCATTATCAACCACTTGTCTTTGAGAACTTCTTTCATATTCTCCCTCCTTTTATTTTCTTTCATTTCCTCTTTTCCTTCTCTTTTATCTTTCTTTGCTCCAACCTATAAAAAAAGAATTTTATAAATCTTACAAATTAAGTGTTAATATGCCCCCAAACTGTCATTTTAAATCTTGATCAAACTCCCACTAACGGCTCACTCCTTTATGTTGTCAATCACAGTTAATTTACCCTAATTTATCCTACCAATTATCATTTAGCTATTAAAAGTAAATAAACACTTTAATCGCATTTCCTAGTTGTTCCAAAGTCAGCACGTTAGAATGTGGTGAAAGAGGAATGGATGAGCTGCTGTTCAACCCAACTTCTAGGGGCAGGTTTGGGGTCTGTGGGGGTTCTGCTGGTGAAGTGCCACATGTACAAACATGAGGCCCTGATGTTGGGTGGCCATCACCCATGTAAAAAACCAAATGTGGCAGAATGGTACTATAGAATTAAATCCAAAGCTGGGGGTGAGGGGTGGAGAAAGGAGGATCCCTTGAATTTACTTGGCCAGCTAGTATGGGTGAATCGATGACGTTGGCATGGAGCTAGAGACCCTGCTTCAAAAAATAAGAGGAAAGCTGGGCATGGTGGTACATGCCTTTAAGCCCAGATCTCAATCAAGAAGTTAGAGGCAGGAGGATCTGCTGGCCCAAGGTCACCCTGGTCTCTAGAGAGAGTGAGTTCCAAGATTATATAGAGAAACAGACACACCAAACACACACACACACACACACACACCACCACCACCACCACCACCACCACCTAGAAAAATTCCTCAGCAGTTAAGCACTGGCTATTTTTCAGAGAATCTGGCTCTAATTCTTTAGTGGTTCTCAACTGCCTGTAATTATATTTCCAGGCTATCCAGCTACCTAGTCTGGCCTATACAGTTTCCAGACATCCACCTGTTACACAGACACCTATGCAGGAAAACACTCTTAATTTTATTTTAATTTATGGATATATATATATATATATAAAGAGTGTTTGAGAAAGAATCCAAAATCAATCTCTTTTCCCCCCATCTTTGATTGACACAGCAAAGATACAAGGATCCTACTCTTTTAACAGAAACTCCAAAAGAATTAAAAATAGAGGCAGGTATGATGGAGGCAGCCATCTGTTTCCCTGCACTGGAGAGCTGGGAAAAAGATCAGGTCAAGGTCAACCTCAGCTATGTAGTAAATTCAACGCCAAATGGACAAACCCAAAATGCATTTAAGAAAGAAGTAGAAATAATAATACAGTAATCCATTGACCTAATGATAATTGTCAAACCTTTATATTCTCATCAAAGCATTGAAATTTTGAGTTTAATTTTAATCAGTCTTTAGATGTTGTTGAGTCACACAGGACAGAAGATGGTCTATGATGTCTGATGAAAGCAGAGTACATTTCCTTGCATCAGCACCCACATTGAGAAACAGTTGATCTTGCAGTGCTCGCCAACTCTCAGCGATGGCAGGATTCCATCTCCCAGGGGATGTGGGAAGACCCAAGTGCACAATAGAAACAATAAATCTAGCAAATTCATTTATGAAATAACTTTGGCAGTAATGGCAAGAGGATTTGGATGGAAGTACTTGTGGTCTTCCAGCTGGAAGATCAGAGCACAGCTTCCAAAGCAAAAGGCAGAGTGGGATGGCAGAAAGTGGATGCTTGGAGAAGAACAGCAAAGAGCCAGGGCTCCATGCTGAGCCCAGGAGAACTAGACAAGACTGTCGTCTCTGGAACAGTCCCTGCTGTCCAGTATCAGCATGAGGATTTCCGATGCCATCTGCTGGATCGAGCTGGGATTTCAAATCCCACGTGAACTCACACTTGAGTGCCTCCCGGTACCTAGCTTGTGTGCTAGGGGGAAGGCCATGGCAAAAACAAAAAGTGGGCTAGAGAAATGGCACTCGAGTGTACCCTGGTGTGAACATGTTTGCTGAGGCTTGGGAAGAGCAGAGCACAGTGTGGAGCGTGGTGTGTAGTCACGGATTGCAGATGCACCTGTGTTTCCATTCTCCGGTGCTAGAGACCACTCTGTGGTCCTGTTGACATACACAAACCACTAGGGCAGCTGGTTGGAGTTTCTACCTCAAATCCATAAATCACTTAGGTATTATAGTCCTTATACTTTTTGCCCTCTTTATATACTATATTGGAGAGAACAGTGATTTGGTTTGGTTTTTCTCTTTCATTGTTTAGAAACAGAAAAAAAAAACTGGAAGACAAGCAGCATCACCAATTGTCTTACCATTAAAGTTCGTCACCATTTGGTCTAAACTATTATGCTTGATTTGGGACTTTTGTGAACATAGAAATTCACTGGCTATTCTTGCCCTGCTAAAACAGTACAACTTGTGGGCTATGCATTCTGTAAGTCTAGTGTAGAACTCTCTAATCAAATTTCAATGAATTTTCAGTTATAATTATGCAAATGTATGGTACATTGACATTGATTCTAGCTTGCTATTCTCAAAAAGTTTTAATTACATGAGATCTACAGTAGAAAACAATGATTCTTTATGAAATTCATGTGGAATTTTGTCATTCTGGACATCTCACTCTAGAGATCCCTAATGCATACATTAAGACACTAGTAGCAGATATTCATTGCATACTTGGCATGGTTCATTATCTCCACTATCTCTTATCTTCCTGATGATAAATACTCTTTTGATAATAAATACTATGTGGGAATAGTCACTACTCTCATTGACAAATAGAGAAACTAAGGCTTACCACTTAGTAGTTTGTTTAAAGTTACACCAAAAATAAAATAAAAAAATAAAATGGAAGCATCAACACTGGCTTTAAAGTTTATGTTTGTAAGTGGAGGCTGCAAATTCGTTTCCTGGCTGCTCAGACCTGAATAATCACACAGAAACTATATTAATTACAACACTGTTTGGCCAACAACTCATGCGTATTTCTAAGTAGCTTGTATATCTTAAATTAAACCATTTCTATTATTTTGTATTTTACCATGAGGCTCATGATTTGTTATCTCTCCCTTCTTGGACAGCTACATAGCATTTGCCTCCTTCAGCACTTATATGGCATCCCCTTGACTCTGATTTCTCTTTCTCTCTCCCTCTCTCTCTGTTCGGATTTTCTACCTGGCTTTACTCTGCCAAGTCATTGGTCAAAATAGCTTTACTCATTAACCAATAAAAGCAACACATATACAAAGAACATTCCACATTACATGTTTATGAACGTGGAACTCCACAGTATGATCTAAAACCATATTAATGATTTTATATTCATTATTCTTCTGAATTGATGTTCAGCACTTTGAGGAGCAGTTCAATAAATGTATTTAGTGTTATTTAACCTACTGTTTCTCAGTGTATCTCATTGCAGAATACTGAGCAATTTTTGTTGCAACACTGTTGCATAGAATACAGTTCTAGAAATGCTAATGTAAGTTGCTATATTATTACAGAGGAGGAGCAGGAAGGGAATCACTCTTCCATATTTTTCTGTCCATTTCTTCTGAAATAAGTCTTGGGGCCTGGGACATTCTGCAGAGGCCTTCCTTTCACTGGCTTCCACCTTGTACCTGGCATAGGCAGGAATAGGGAAGCAAACACCTATTCTCCTGACTGCTTTGGTACACCAGCAACCCTTGTATAAATATTCAGAGCATCCTGCAAAGGAAACAAGTGTAATTGAGTTGAACCACAAGCTTGAGTGAAATAACAGCATGTTGCTGTTATTGTTTAGTCAATTAAATTGTCCTCTGTACTTGTAGGATCTGTTCTGCATTTAATCCCAGTGAGATACACAGTCTAGCAGTGGGGTTGATTTCTTTGCTTGAGATTGTCTTATTTAGCACAACTAAAGATTTGAGGATGGACGTTGGAAGACATGATGATAAATTGTTGGGCCTCACTAAAGACTGAGAAGTCCTAAGGTCCTGCCAGTGACAGATGGTCTGTCCTTACTCATGGCTTGTCTCACTGACAGGGCATGATTCCTCCCCTCACGTTCTTCTTTGCTGAATTCTCTTAATGTAAACTCAGGCTTGCGGAAGGTGGAAGGTCACCTTTGTGATAATTACATTGCTAAATGCAGAAGTGGAGCAGGCTCCTTAGCACCGCCCTGTGTGTGGGACATGCTCTTGGCACACTACTAAGTGCCCATGTCTAATGCTGAAAGAAACTTACATAGTGAGAAGATTCAAAACAGATTATCAAAAAAACCTCTTTCCTGTCTCTTGCTATTCAGCTGGGTTCAGTTGCTGTTCCCACCCACAGCTTTGCTCTGCTTTGCTGTGTTCCCTTCAGTTTACTGTTTGCTTCAGCCTGCCGAGGAGTTACGTAGTCATTCAGGCTGCTTTTCTGACTCATCACGGTAATAAATAGTATTATTGAATTATGAATACTTCACTATTTGATTATGACCTAAGTTTTTTGATATTTTATTTTAAAATTACAACTAGAATTTACTAATAACCCACACAATGAGACCTCATGATTGTAGCACTGACATGCTTGGATATGAAAGAGGCCCTATTACCAAGAAGAAAAGAAGATGGGAATTTCAATCCATTTCATTGATTTGAAATGTTTACTGGTAAAATGTCAGTTGTGTCCAGGCAGTGGTGGCACATGCACTTTAATCCCAGCGCTTGGGATGCACAGGCAGGCAGATCTCAGAAAATTGAAGGCCAGCTTGGTCTACAAAGTGAGTTCCAGGAAGAGCCAGGACTGTTACACACAGAAACCCTGCCTTGAAAACCAAAACAGAGAAACAAACAAAAATTTGAGTTGTGCTATTTAAGTAAGAAAGATGAGAAAGGGTGTATGCTTTTCTAGCTGCTGTAAAGAAAAAGCACAGATGAAAAATGATTTAAGGAGGGAGGGCTTTGTTTTGATACAGAGTTTAAGAAGGAGCACAGTCCAGTCCATTCCCACACAAGACAGGAAACACACACACACACAGAGAGAGAGAGAGAGAGAGAGAGAGAGAGAGAGAGATGAAGACTTATCCCTGGTACCTGAAGAAGCCAGAAGGGAAGCTGTAACTTCTGGGACTAGAGTTAAAGTCATTTGTGAGTCATAAGGTGGATGATGGGAAACCAACCTAGGTCCACTAGCAGTGTATACTCTTAATGTCTGAGCTGTCTCTCCAGCCTCCCATTATGTTAGATCAGTATAACTTTGTATTTATTTTGAACATATAGGATATCTTAGTAGAGGTTAAAACATCTGTGCCCCTTGTGCATGGATGGTGCTTCTCGCAGTCACTATGGGTCTTTCCAGCTCAGATAAGCATTTCTGGAAACAACCTTATAGAAGGACCTGGAGTGTGTTTCCATGGTGATTCTAAATCCAGTCAAGCTGACAATGAGAATACATCATTGGAGAAACAATCTTCCCTAATAGAATTCTAAAATAACTATAGAAATATAAACAAAGAATTTAGAAATTCTAGGATGCCTTGGAATAATTAAAATAACAATTTCTCAAATCCAGAATCTGGTCTTTTAACTCAGCAATGCCAATAGTTTGATATAGCATTACTGAACCTTAAGTGTTGTGACATAGAAAGGGATCGATACTATGAAATGTATTTAAACTATCAGGCAAACTGATTTGGATTCCCAGTGGTCATTTGTTACCTACACTCAGCTACAAGGTTCCATTCTGTAAACGTGTCTTCCTTAAGAATAAGCACTGTTAGTTGGGTCTGGTAATCTGTGAGAAGGATAACATCCTCGCCCTGCTTCTTCTTTAATTCTCTAGTGGGTTTCAGTCTCTCTGATTTTCCCGCTGTGCCTTCTACTGTGTTTGTGTACTGTAGCAGTGATTTAAGGTCTAAGGTCTAGGCTGTTGATCTCTGTCCTCTTTTGTCCCGTTTTCCAAATCATCTTTCTAATTAGTTCCTTAAAACTATTGCCTTCTTTTGTAACATTCAGTTAAAAGAAAGATCCAAGAACCCATACGATCTTATTATTAATTTATGAACAAATTAACCTTGACCTAAGAAAATTATATTCCTCTTTAGTGAGTATTTTTCCAGATAAAATTTTACATGTATTATAGTGTATTACATGTATAGTATTGATGTTAGGGTACTACATAGATTGTTTGTACAAATATTCTCCATTGTGTGGGTAAAGTGACATGACATCTCTCTCTTTTCATTACCAAATATCATTCAAATAGCAATTGCTTTCCTTCTACAAAGAAAAACTCACTTGGAGAAGGAAGTCCCAAATGTTTAATATCCACTAAAATGTACAAAATACACTCTACAATTTTCAGATCAAAACTTTATCAAATTACAAAAGTTCTAATTAGTCTATGATTGTGCTAATTAAAAATTAAGGTCATAAAAGGGTACAGAGCAGATGTTTGTATCATTTTGCGTTATACAAGATAGTCTGAATTACTTAAGAAGTAGACCCAAAAGATAATGTTTCTTATTAACTCAATGTGACCACGGGAAATGTGAAGAAAAGCTCTTCTCTGTACCAGGGCAGGTGTGACTTTAAAGTGCCCCTGATGATGACATGGTGGTCTGGTCAACATGTTGCAAGGTATAGAGCAGGCACAAGCACACAGGCACAGGCATCAGGTTTGGAAGTGTCCTGCATCACTTCTGCTTGCATTATCTGTGATGAAACCAGGAACATGACTTTGAAAGAAAGATACAGGGCTAATGATTTTAAAACACCATCACAGGGAGTCACTAGAGGAATGGCCAACTTGAAAGTTTGAAAAGGGTCCTAAAAGGCACTATCTCCCAATGCACATGCAGCATGTGGGTGGAGTACTCGAACAAAGGGGCACACAGTTGTGCAGCTATGGCGAAAAGCTCTCCACTGAGGATGTGAAAGGGACTGATTATCTGCAGTTAAGTGTTAGTGAACTTTTCCTTGTTTTAAATTTATACTGCTAAAATGACTTTGTTTTGTAATATTCCTGGGGGAAGGAGAGTAACGCACAGTTCTTCTCTGCTGATACTGAGGAAGGAAGATGGCATCATTGTCTGTGATGAGATGGTTGCCTTTCTTCTTTGTAGAAGCTGTTCTCTGCTGTATCTTCTCTTTATTTTAAGCCATGGTGTAGGAGATTGCTTTCACTATCTGCCCAAACTCGCCATGTTACCACTCAGTCCTGCATAGAGTAACTTCTTAACAATAACTACATGTAATGTAGAATTCGCATACTTGAATTTTCTTAACCTCTCCACATGGCACAGATTATCTTAAAAAGGGCAGTTAAATCCTATATATTTCTCCCATTTTTGCCACTAATAATTTAGAAATGCTCTCAGCCTATGTCATCTGTGACTTGGCCTTAACTTTTTTCTAATCCATATTTTAAGTTAAGGTTTTACTCCATAAGAACATGCATTTTTATTGTATACAGACATATGTTTTCCTAACACCCAAATGTAGGGTTTATATCTTTTTAAATTCTGATGAAATTTCCACTTATTTTTTAATAATTTTTATTGTTACTAAATCATTGATATGGTTTTAAAACTATTAAGGAAGAAAATTAAAGATGAAAAAGAAACTTCTATTACTGATATGAAGATTAAAAGGTATTTTTCTCATTAGTTGAAACTGGAACTTGTCACATTCGGTATCCTCCATAAAAAATTTAATGTATAAGTGATTATGTGTGTATATATATATATATATATATATATATATATATATATATATATATATATCCTAAAAACAATACTGATAAAGTCTGAAAATAGAAAACAAGCCTTCATTTTTCTGATAAATCATTATCAGTATCACTCAGCAAGTTCATAGGATTCCGAGGAAATATATTGAAACAGTATGAGATATCAATATTAAAAACAAATGCAATTATATATTAACATTGAAAAAGCACATAATAGTGTAACAAATACGCAGTGAATTATATTTCTTCTTATCCATGACAAATACTACCACAGAAAATATAAGAATTTATTTCAAATCAGCATCACTCATTATGTGCGCTTGACAAGAACTGTAAGAAGGTGTCTTACACAATGTGTAATATAAATGTGTACAATGGAAACGTTGTTACAAAAGCTGCACACACATATGTACATACATACACATATGCACTTACACACAGAAACATATCTAGACACACATAGACACACACACACACACACACACATTTGTTCAGAGCCTAATTAGCTTATTCTTTGTCTCTGCCAAATACTTAAAGTTCATCAGTCAAGACTGATACTCCACCAGACATGGTGGTCCACACCTTATATTGGCAAGATCTCCTTAAGTTCAAGGCCAGCCTGGTCTAGGTCTATATTATGTGTTCTAGGTCACCAGCCAGGGCTGTACAATGAGATCCTGTCCTCCTTCCCCAAAAAAGATTGATGCTTATATATTGTTTTTCCATTTGTATGCTTTATTATCCTAAGAGCTACAAAATTTTCCTAGCTGGAACTTACTGTGCATGTAATATATGCTTTTTACTATTTTGCAATTTAACTTTAGGACTATAATTCCCTTCAATACAACACAACCATTTTTCAGAATAGAGTTTACTAAGAACAGGAGCATACAGGGAGATGATAAAAACATTAAGTTGTGATTGAATGAGATTGTAACATTACTTAGATTATTTATTAGGTATATAATAGCACTGCAATGAATTTAGAACAAGGGATATGATTTGAGATTTGAAATCTTAAAATTTAGAAACATTATTATTTAAATGTTGTTCTTGATATTTGCAGTTTTCTACGGTTGATGAATATTTTCAAGTTTATCTATCGAGTCTCCTGTGCATCTGCCAACAAGTATTGCTGCATCTACTCTGCTTTCCTGATGTCTTTCTATCTGTGACTTATCCTTGACTTTCATAACAGTATTCTTGTCTATTTACAGAGTGGATCGCTTTAGAGTGGCTCCATCTTCATGATAAACTCTGATGACTTGTTTGTTTTCTCTTCTAGGTGGTGGAGACTAATCTGGTTGCTTTTGACTGTCACTGGATCATTATAAATGAGGTAAAGCTACCCTACCCTTGCTATCAACCACCACTTTTTCAGATATGGAGTCTAAGAAGGCCTTCACCAATAAGAGCAAACAAAAGTAAAGGTTCAGTGTACTGCATGAATGCTTTCTAATAAAAATAGAACCAAGGTTTTTTATCTGAATTAAATAAATAGAAAAAGCCTTCCCTACTGAGTGTCTTTTAGCTTTTTCTGTTGCATACACTGCCTCCTTAGAGAGATCGTCTTTATGAAAAGTTCAGTTCTTCTTTGTAAGCAATGTGAATCTCCCTCAGGGGGAGAGGCTGTGTTCCATTTGTATTTTAATATCTTTTTTTAAAACTTTCATATATATCTCCCTACCTGAGGATTTAATGGTTCAGCATGAACATGAATCAACAAAGAACAGATTTTTTTTCCACGAAGAAATACAACTGTTTTAAAAATCCAAAGACTTGTCGAATTTCTTTAGAAAGTTTTCCTAACATTTTGCAAAGGCAATATAAAGGATTAAGAGTATGTTACAATCTAAGAAGGTTGTTTCCTTAGCATTTGCTGGTCAAGATCAGCAAAAGTAACAGAACAGACCTGGATAAATAATATTAGTGCACCTGGTAATATAGATCCTCAGAATGATGTGTTGTCTAACCCTACCTATTAGTTATAAATAGACAGGGTATTATTTATGTACCAATGATGTTGATGAGATTATAAGATGATAAAATTATTTGGTTAAATGGAAGGTTTTTAGTGGAAATGTGAGAGACAGAATAACCAAAGATACCTGGAAGAGTCAAGAGCAGAGAGAGAGTAGTATGCTGAACATAGCCAGCAGGGTGAATCTGGACAGGAAAGAAGCAAATGAAGAACAGCTGTGGACAGAAAGGAACAGAGTAAAGAAGAAAGTAAAGAGAAGGAGGGAGCTTTGTATGCTAATAGGCACCACAGGTAACCTTTTGTCCCTTCTGCCAGTGATAAGGAAATGGTTCCTTTTGGTAATGGAAAGCTGGATTCATGAGTTCCTGTTTGCTGGATCTTATCCCATCACCATCAGTAAGGGGTTGTTTTAACAAAATCCTGTGCCATTCTAATAGGCCTTAATTAAAAAAAACCTGGAGTCAGAATTGGGGAAAATGCTTAGCAATTAGAGACAAAGGAGCAAGACAAAGCCACCTTAACTCTCAAATTCGCAGCCAAAAAAGGCTGAGTTTTTGTGTCCTCCTGCCTTATCATTTCTTCTCCACCCAGTCATGTCACTTTCTGTATGTCTGTGCAGACCTCCAGACCTCTACCATTAGCTAGTGGCTAGTTCTGCCCTCTGATCTTCAAGTAAGCTTTATTTGTGCAAACAGGATAACACCTCAAAACCCTTACTGTGTTTTACGCAGGATCATATTTTCCAGTCCGTGAGGGAAGTGCCATTTCTCTCTAGCAAGTCCATACTGTTTAGAACAAAAAAATAAGATGTTGACAGCTGTGCCATTTACAACAGCTATTGCCTTTATCTGAACCAGAAAGAAGCACAAAGAATGAACATGTTTTCAAGGAAAAGTTGTATATGCAAGGTCAGGTATTTCCTTCTATTCAGTTTCACTCAGGAACCTCATTCTCTTGATGTTCCCTTCAGGAAATTTGACCCATATCCTTCTCTCCCATTTTTCCCTGCTTATTATCAAAATTAATAGAAAAACCATGATTCACCCCAATTTCAATACAAGGAAAAAACATGTATTTTTCAAATTTGTTAAAAAGTCAAATATCTCCCAAAATAACAAACCCTCACTAATATGCAAATGTCCATTTGACTAAACATAGAGAAAGTAATTATTTTGTAGTTCAGTTTGCATAACTATGGTTTAGCAGCTAATTTTAATACAGGTTGCAAAAATTTATTTAATCTTGTTGCACTAATAGTTTCACAAAGAGAGATTATAAATCAAAGTTGGCATTGTGCATTATGGCATGAGTTGCAGAAACTTGGAAACAATATATTTTGTTTTTATTTTCAAAAAGCATGTTATACTAATGAGAACTGTGGCAACTCATGGGGAACAATCTGTTGTAGTAGACCACTTGTTGGTTCCCAGTTGCTCAGCCCAAAATAATCATACAGAAACTATATTATTTAAATTACTGCTTGGCCCATTAGCTCTAGCTTCTTATTGGCTAGCTCTTACATCTTAATTCAACCCATCCCCATTAATCTGTGAATTATCACGAGGTGGTGGCCTACCAGCAGTTTCAGCATGTCTGTTACTAGCAGTGGCTCCATAGTTTCTCCCTTATTCCACCTCCTTTTTTCCAGCATTCAGTTTAGTTTTTCCTCCCTACATAAGTTCTGTCCTATCAACAGACCAAGGCAGTTTTTTTTTATTGACAAACGGTATTTACATAATATAGAGGGAATCCCACATCATCTCCCCTTTTCTGTTTCAATGAAAAGGAAGATTTCAACTTTAACAAAACAGTTATCAAGCAAGAATTACAGTTACAATATTTATATCTACTTTATCTTTTATCATAACTAAGAAAAATGATAAATATAACTATAAATTTTTCAACTCCATCAAAGACTCCAGAAGGATATATTACCTTAGTAAACAGGAAATGAATTGTCAGCAACTTCCAAAACTCTAGAATTGACAGAGACATCTTGCTGCCTGAACAGTCACCCAAAGTTCTTCTGTTTCATTGGGCCATCCATTGTCAGCCTACAGGCCCATAATATCTGGCAGATATTTCCATGAAGCTTGAAATTTCAAAGACAGTTCCGCCTATATTGGCAGCTTGTTATTCACTTTCTTCTGTGCCTAGAGAATATCTGGCAGACTCTTATGAAGCAGGAACTTCAAAGGACTGTCTCACCTTTAGGCAAGTTCAGAAGTCATTTTTTTTTTGTGAGTCCTGCATGTCCAGTTCATCAAGCAGTCCAGGTAAGAGCAGTTTCTAACCAACTATATAAGGAGCCTCTTTGATATCCATCTTCCTCTTGAAGTAGATTGGAGCTGCCAGGAGCATATGTGTCTCACTGTCAAGAAAAGTCCTAAATTTTTATACATTTTAAATGCCATATTCTGAAGGTCTCTGAAAGATTTGAAGAATAACCTATCTACCTGAAATATATTTCTATATATCTAGAAAACCTAGCTAACAGACTACAAGCTGACTATTATGGATGATCCTCTATTAACCTATATTTCTTAATTATAAATTATATTTTAAAATGAGCAGTACAAATACAATCCTTAATCAAGAGCAGAAATATACATATAACAAAATTGACCTTAAATTTGTATCAATAAACCAAGATCCACACCAATGCAAAGTATCCATCTCTATAGCATATCCCCCTTGAAATATAAACAAGCATTTATAAACAATATTTGGGAATATAAGTGTAGTTCTCTAGATTATTTCCTGCTGATTGGGGGTGCTGTTAATCACTTCTTTAATGGTGTATCCTGTGTGCTAGGTTCATCTCAGTCAGCAGTTGGATGAAGTAAGTTTTTTTTTAGGGGGGGGTGTTCACAGCAACCTTTCAGGAGGTATTGGTGCATTAAACCACATTAGTCAGGAAGTATTCCACAGGTTCTCATCCTCTGTAGAAACAAAATAAGAACCTCTTTTCCAAAGCAACGTATCCTTAGACTCAAATTTTGAAGGGAAAATACCTTTAAAGTATATATGTTGGTTACTTAGCTCCTTCACAGTCAAACAATTCAAATAAAACACAATAATATACATAATCCATTTAAATACTTGGTCTCTTGAGAGAACCAGAGGTAGTGCTGGCATCTCAGCCAACAAAGGCAGCATTTGAAAATGGCAGGGCTTTTTTCCTGCTACAGCTGAATCAGGAAAACCTCTCTTAAAGGAGCCATGCCTCTGCTTGCTTCTAGCAAACAGAGCCCACCCAAGAAAATACTGCTACCAAACTATGCTTAACTCTGTTCTTTTGTGCCTAGGATTCCTTTTTAAGCTTTCTCAGGTTTTCCATAGATTTAGTACACCACGATGGTGTGCCAATTTGTTGTAAGAAGGGCCACTTGTTGATTATCGGATGCTGAGTCCCCAAATAATCACACAGAAACTATATTATTTAAATCACTGCTTGGTACCTTAGCTCTAGCTTCTTATTGGTTAACTCTTACTTCTTAACTTAACCCATTTCCATTAATCTGTGTATCACCATGAGGTCATGTGTAGGAGGAGGCCTCTTGTTTGTCCCAGCCACCCAGAACCAAAATAACCACACAGAAACTATATTAATTAAAACATTGCTTGACCCATTAGCTTAAGCTTCTTACTGGCTAACTCTTACATTAATTTAACCCACTTCTATTAATCTGTATATTGCCACATGGCAATGGCTTACTGGCAAAGATTTGCCATGTCTGCCATCTCTCTCTCCACCTTCCTTTCCCCAGCATTCAGTTCTGTCTTCCCTACCTAACTACATTCTGCCCTATCAACAGGCCAAGGCAGTTTCTTTATTCATTAATGGTAATCACAGCACACAGAGAGGACTCCCACATCAGTCATGGCCAACCAGCAAAGTTTCAGTGTGTCTGTCTCTGGTGGCGGCTCAATGGCTT
>PVIU01007007.1:0-95817 GCA_004026605.1 Ondatra zibethicus | reverse complement strand
GCAGGGGAAGGGGAGAGGGGGAAGGAGAAGGGAGAAGGACTGGGGAGAGCTTGGGGGAGTGGGAGGGTGAAGATGGAAGAAAGGTGGAAATTGGAGAAGGGAATAAGATATCTACATTAAGAGAATCATTTTAGGGTTGGCAAGATACTTGGCCCTGGGGATCCCAGGTGTACACGGGCATGTCCCCAGCTAGGTATTCAGGCAGCAGAGGAGAGGGTGCCAGAACTAGCCTTGTACCACAGGCTGATTTTTTTTAAACAGGGACAGAAAGCAGCCATCTTCTTTACTATAGTATCCCAAGAATGGTTTCCAGGCTTCTCACTAAATACTTTCTCCCTGTAAATCTCCTGAGTTGGACCTCCTCCCACCCACTTTTCACAGTTCCTTCCCTACCACTTATCCAAGATCTCACTAGTAGTATGGTCCATTAAGTCATGTTTCAAGAGTTCAACATCATTTCTAGTCTAAAGTCCCAAAGTCCATTCTGCCAACAAGTAATATGGTCAGACTTGTCACAACAACACATCTGTCCCAGGCACTAACTTCTGTGTTAGTCACTGTTCTGTTGCTGTGCAGAGAAACCACAACAAAGGCAACATTTATGAAAAGAAACATTTAACTGGGTACTTAGTTGCAGGACATTATCATCTCGGTAAAGTATATCCTGATCCTAAGGCAGTAGGCAGAGAGAGAGAGAGAGAGAAAAAAAACAATGAAACAAAGTGAGAGAATGAGTGTGTGTTTGTGTTGAGAGAGAGAGAGAAAGAGAGAGGGGGGGCTCCTGGTAGGGACTTTTGAAACATCAAAGTCCTTAGTGCTACAACTCTTCCTACAAAGACATACCTACTTCAACAAGTCCACACTTTCTAATCCTTCTGTGACATCTCATCAGTTTGTAATTAAAAATGAAAATATATGAGGAGCCAGTCTCATCAAAACCACAACTAATTATCTATCTATCTATCAATCATCTATCTATCACCTATCTATCTATCTATCTATCTATCTATCTATCTATCTATCTATCATCTATCTTCTTCCTATTTTTGAGAGAACTAGTTGTTTAATAAGTGGAATATTTTTATGAATATACAGTTTTATATATTGAATTTAATAATATTAACTTGTATATATTAGTTAATGTGAAAATTTAAAAGGATTGTATTATCAGAAAATTTACAAAGACTAGAATACATTTGCAGGCTGACTTTGGATATTTTGAATTAACTCATTCCCCAAAATTCTTTATTTAGCAATAGAAAGGAAGGTATATAAAAATTTGACATCAGGAGTAAATTTCAAGTTTTCTGTGGGCATTATTAAGTGTACAACAGTGAGTGCATGCACACAGAAGCACTCTGCAAACTTGCATATTTAAGAGTATAGGCTAGATCACAATGAAAAAAATGCTTACTTGGTTAGTTTATATAGGAGCCTAGGGACAATGCATTAAATTGAAATGCCATTATGGTGATTTTTTGTGATAAGATCTTTTAGAATTTTGAGAAGCTCTTTATAATTTTTAAATCTCTGGGGCATTTGTTCATTAGGTATACATTAAACCTGAGTATGGTAAAATTTTTGTCCCCTTAGTTAGCTTTTTAAAAGCCAAAACTATTTGAACTTTTGAATTAACTGCTTTCATAGAAGTTTAAACAATGGTGTGCAAACGTACAATATTACATGCCTAGAACAAAATGAAGTGAGATATCATGGAAGGACAAAATGTGTCATCTGAATCAGCATGGGCTAAATCAAAATATTAGGAATTACTTCCTATCAGAGGAGAAGTATGAGGAGAGATCAAAATGTACGATCACATAAGACTGCTGAAAGGTGGAGGGAAGCTTCAAAGACTAATAGTGTATTACAATAAGTGTAAAACGGTGGACACTGTGGTTCACACATGCAATCATGCCACATAAGAGGTGAAGGCAGGAGAATCATGAGTTCAAGGTCATTCATGGAAAGTTGCAAAGAGACTTTGAAGCCAGCATGATCTAATATATATTAATATTATATATTAATACAATTAATATTATTTAACACGTGTGCTATATATAATATATTATATAATAATATCATGATATATAATTATATATATTAGAATATACACATAAATATATGAGTATTACATTGATTTTTAAATTACTGTTTTGAAAGATTAAAAACTGTTAAGAGATTGGGTAAATGTATTAATGGCAAGAAAGTTAGAATCAAAGGCTGGTTATTGGAAGAGACTCAGTATAGGATGAAGAAAGTTTAAATAATTCTACATACATCATATATATATATACAGAGAGAGAGAGAGAGAGAGAGAGAGAGAGAGAGAGAGAGAGAGAGATGGCTGAGTCATTAAGAGCTCTGACTGATTTTCCAGAGCCCCAAGTTTGATTCCCAGTACCTACATGGCAGCTCACAACTTGTGTATTACTCCACTTTCAGGGGATCTGACACTCTCACACAGACACACAGACAGGCAAAGCACCAATGCTTAAAATAAAAATAAACAGATTCTATATAAAAACATGGGCAGTGATGTCACACGCCTCCCAGCACTCTGGAGGCAGAGGCACAAGGATCAATGAGTTCAAGGACAGCCTGAGCTACATAGCTAGGTCCAGGACAGAGAAACCCCATCTCAGAAAACAACAACAACTTCAATAACTACAAAATAAAAACGCGGAAACAGATGAGTATTGGAAATGTATAAATATTTCAGGTTAGTTCATTCTAAAGATAGTACTTGAAATCATTTGATAACAACTAAGTAGAACTGAATATAAAAGTTTCCTATTTTTGAAGTAACACTACTTAATAAAAACATTTTATATTTATGATCATACATATGTTACACATTATATATTATCATACATAAGCTATGACTTTAACATTCCTTTCAAGAAAATGAGATTGACTTATAGCAATAGAAATTCATAATAAACTTAAACTCTTATCATTAAATTCAAATAAATTATGAAGTTGAATGGAAATGATACATCTGGAAGAGACAACTTTCTGAAAACATTCTACATCATTAAAATGTAATTAGAATAAGCAAAACAAACATGAATTTTATGTAGATTATTCAAGCATCTACACATCTACATGTGTGTTTTCTGACTATATATATAAATTACCATTTCCCCAATTTAGTATTTAATATACAAATTCATTTTAAACACTGTGCTTTTATCTCCAAGAATGATTGTAGTATATGTTTTAAGATCAGTTTAATTGCAATGACAGATTTACTGGCTTTTCTATCATAGTTTTTTATATACATAAAAACTAATACATTATCCTTTATGTGCTCCAATAAGCATGTCAAGTCAGAAATCTTTCATATTTAAAAAGTGGAAAAGTGAGAGAAGAGACTATTTGAAATTAAGTCTTCTGTTTCATATTCACTTTAAATGAAAATTGAACATATGTGATACATGGAAAAGATTTCTATGCAATCAAATTCATAACTGCTTTAAGTATATTATATTATTCATAAAACTGTGATTTATTTCAATAAAGAAAACACTGCCTCAAATTTCCAGTGTTAGGAAATGCTTGGATGCATTCTTTCACAGTAGAAAGGTTTCAAAATAAAAGAACTATAATGTGATCTCTTGCTAATATGTTTTCTATTCTATAAATAAGATAAATGTAATATTACTTGTGCCAATATGACACGATTAGGCATTAAAATGTATTAAATTTAATATATTTTATAAAATGCTGCTGTAAATCTTTAGAGGAGGGAAGTCCCAATCACCATTAAATGTACTTCTTTGAGAGTATTACAGAGATATACTACTCACCCAAATCCCTTTTCATATCCCAATATGATCTGACTCAATATTGTCAGTGAATATAATAGAAATAGAAGCTTTAAATAAAACCAATTTAGTGTGTCTGAATAAAAAGATTAACCTTAAGATGTTCTCAAGTTAAGGATTACAGGCAGACACAGGTTCTCACTATAATGACTCCAGCAGGAAACATTTTCATAAGATCCCTATCCATCTAGCTTGAAACTCCTTCATTTTATTACTGTAATATTGGGGTTGTTGTCACATGGGTTGTACACAAAGTCAACCTGGAGGAAGAAATCATTTGAGTGAATAGTTTATTAGGAAGGCCAGTTCTAGTTAAAAGGAGTAAGAAATAAATACATGGATTTATTGAAGTGAATAATAATAATATTTTATAAAAATTAAATGTGGCTTCTGTATACCATAAAAGGAGAAATAACTTATCTCTAATTCTTTTCCCTAACCTTTAAAAATATTCCTATCCACTATAAAATGTCCTTGTATAGGAAGGCAAAATAGTGCATTTATAAGAAAAATGGAATTCCGATGGCAGAACCGTGGTTTGGGCGGATATGAGATGTCATTAGACTATAGTTTTAAAATGATTGTCATAGCTCATAGTCTAGAAAGAGGTTCGGGATTTACTACCTGTTTTACAGTGAGTGCGTGATTCTGAAAACAATTAATTGAGTCATTAAGAATTCAAGAGGGACTCATCAACAGTGACTTCATAGACAACACTAATTGAGGTAGAATGTATTACTTTATGTTACTAATTAGGCCTCTTACAAGCTCAACAATTTCAATAAACATCAAAAATCAACCCAGAAAACAGAAATGAAAGAACACCTGGCAAATTCAGGAGCTGGAAAACACAGAGAGGAGACCCTGACAAAAATTTTGCTTGTGACTGCAGATATTTTGATTCACATAGACACAAGACACCTTGTGGTGGAACAGTCATCGCTGTAAAAGCTTTATGTTTAAACTTGTGTCTTGATACAATCAGGCACGTCTGTAAACATCTTGCGCAGGAGTGCTTTCACTCCACTCCATTCTTGATAGCATGGCAAGATAAGCTACGGTGCAGGAGTGGCTGGCGCACATACCTGAGTGCTAACAGCTCTCTAGGTGCACTTAAGGCACACTCAATAGAAGGCAATCAAGCCTAGTACAGGAAATCGAGCTAACTAACTTGGGGCTAGAGAAGTCATTGATCCTGGAGGACCTACAACCACTTATTAAATCATCATAATTCTTAGCTGCATTCTCTATATTTGTTTATATACACATAGGAAAATGCAGTTCTCATCTCTCATCAAGGAATCTTCCCTTTGCGATGTTTAGAGACCATCTCAGAAAAAACACAACCTGTCAAAATGCAGTGAACAAAAGATGGTGTGTGCCCAATCCCCACCTATGTATGTATGTGTGTATAAAATGCTTACACCTAAGGCTTGGGTCTGCTGCAGAAAAATGGTCTGCAAAGATTGTAAAGATCCAGAAATAAAGAGAATTTGTTGTGAAATTGTGTCTCCTATGAATGTAAGAGGCTACACCTATACAATTACCAAAATCGCTGACAGAACTTTGTGTCTGCTGTATCCACCACAGAATTATCTCACTCTGATCTGCTGTGTTTGGGAAACTAAAACCTGCTTCCTCCAACAGAACTTAGGTCTTAGACACATAGAAGAATTATTATTTCTAAAAAAATAATTTAATTATTTGAGAGTAGTTAGAAACTAAGTAAAATGCCTGGGTTTCTCTATTCATATTTGTCTTCGAGTTGGAAGTGTTCTTTTTGTTATGTTGCAGATAACCCTGTCATGTTCTTATAAGCATATGTTTCTAATAATCCTGGTTCTTTAAGTATAATAAAAAGTCCAACCTAAGGCCCAGGGTGCACCACTTATTATCTAGTTTTCAAAGATTTTTATTTTTAAGCTCTCCTTTGACCCATATACTTTTGCTATATTAAAAATACAGTTTTTATTCTGCTTTGATATATTCATTTTCTTGCAAGTTTATTTTTGCAGTTGCATGGTTTATATCATTCAGTTGAATCAGAAGTACAGAATTTTGTTCTTTTGTCATTTCGATTCTTGTTTTCTGAATTTTACTACTATCTAAGTCAACTTTTCTCTTACAAATAAATTTATATATGTTGGAGCACTATTCTTCCAAAGCAGTTGTCTTTGTTTTCTTTTTGTCACTCTAGTAAAGTATGTTAGACTGGGTACTTATATATGAAAGTTGCTTACTTTATTCATGGTTATAGAGGCTCTAGACTTATTAAAAGTGTCATCTCAGAGCTCCAAGAGTCACCCCATTAATTGTGGAATCTTAGTGGTGAGACTCCAATGGAAATGACTCTATAAGGAAGAAAACAACAAAGACTGAGGAATATTCAGGATTGTTCTTATTTATTCTAAATGTACCATTTGAACCAATTCAGATGTCCCATGAGAAATGCTTGATCTTCTTTAAAGGATAGCTAACAATGTCCTGGGAAACACTCACTGTGCCCTTAGTGCTCTATCAGCCAAGACTGTCATGTTGAGTATGGAACCTCCAGCACTTCAGACATTGGGGGAAATTCTCACTATACCATTGTAAAATATATTTCAGTCTCAAATATTTGAGACCATTTGCTTATAGTTGTGAAAAACCTTTTTGAAAATGTTTGAAGTACAAGGGTAGAGATGATATCTGTTTAGGAGTAAAAGCTTCAAAAACATAGAAGGAAGATTTTCCTGAAAGAACTCAAGGATTTCTAGTTGAAAGAGACTTGCGAATTTTTATTACAACTTAGTAATGTGATTCCTTATGTAGGAGAGGGAAATAACTGCAGCAGAATAACCACAAGAACATTTAAGTTCTATGTGGTCATTAACTTTTGTTATACTGGTTTATTATTTAATGGTTTGCATTTATATGTTATTTTGTCCCATTAATATAAACTCATGACACGATTTGATTACTCAATAAATTATTTTTATACAGAGATTTTTTACATTTATTCTACATGTTGAAGAGAAACTTGATACCAGTTGATCAACATCTCCTCAATCTTCTACACCAAGTTTCAGTTGTCATCATTGTTCCCTATACATCTTTGAGCATGGCTACTTTAGATTACATATACAAGAGAGGCCTTCTATATCTTCCTTTTTCTTTGATCTGGCTGACTTATTTAGGGTCATGCCCCCTGAGTCTATTTATGTTGTCTAAAAGGACATATTTTTGGTCTTTATCAAAAAAAGATAATATCCTCTCCAGTTTCTTTATCCACTAAAGCGTTGCTGGAAATCAGTTTGACTAAAACCATTCACCAGAATTTTGATCATCTGCTTTGGTATGTGATACTGACTAGAGTTTATTTAAAGAATCTTCATGTTATTTTTCAATAGTGATTAATGCATGGGACCAAGTGAGCATAAAAACAGAAAGGCAAAATGCCAAATGATGTGTTATCATCATTAAATTTAAGTACCATCAAAAGGCTAAATTTCATATTTGCATCACTGAATTACAATATATTGGGGAGAGAGACACAGATGTCAGCTTGGATGATGGCAAATTAAATGGAATCAATTTCTCAACTATAATTTACATTTCTTATGTGACTAGCATCTAATAATGCTGCAAGAGTCACTAATTCCAAACCTCACTCCAAAACATTAAGAATTACAATTTTCTTACTGAGAAACTTACATACAAGACATTTGCACTAACATCATTTATTTCAGGACAAAAAAATAATTGGCAACTGTCAAATAGGTGTGAGTACACATATATTCACATGTACTGTAAAATCTCCTTCAACTTCTTTTCTAACATTTTCTCATGAAATTTACAAGTTAATTTGACATAATATAGTGAGCATCCATATACATAAGACAGAGATATTACATTAACATTGTATAATGCTTGATTTGTCTGTCTGTTTGTGCCCTGTTCATGAACCAAAACATTAATTTTAATGCTTTTTAAAATAATTGCTGACAGCTCACAATGTTTCCATGAGAACATGTCAGCATTACCTTTGCATTTCTTTTGAAAGTAGAGATAATGTTATTTTATCTGTATACATGTGGGAGTGAGAAGTAAAATCCATAACATTGTCTTGAATTGTTGTCTATTCACTTCTGGAAATTAACACAGCTCTGATGCTGCCATGATTTATGAGTAATAAGGCTTGTAAAAGGAAATGACTGTTGTTGTTTCTGGCCATGCATATCGTGTCTAAATTAAAAACATGCTTGTAAATGGAGAAGCTGTCACCTTCACTGAAGCTCAGCGGGGAAATTTAATTCATAAATCCTTCAGCAGTACAGCCTCAGACTTCTTTAAGCACATCTTCAGCACAGAAACTTTCTAATTACCTTTCCCACTGAAGTGAGATGTTTATGGCAGACAGCAGAAGCCCATGGCAGTGGTCAGCAATGTGATCATGTGACCCCCTGAGGCAGCAACCTAGCAGCTACCATTACTCAGGACTTCACACTTGATCAAAAGAACTCCAGTGGAAGCAGTTAAATAAAACATCACTGAACATTTTAAACTGAAATTGCTTCTGCCTAAAGGGGAGTTCAGTTGAATTAGCAGATCATGCTTCCCCAGGGACCCCTGAGCTATCGCTTGAAGAAATGTAACTCTTTGGATTGGGTCTCTCGTGGCAGTATTTATTTGGGATTCCAGTCTCATATACTTTTAATTTCACCTGGGTTTTTACCCTTTCACTGAGCAAATCCTACTGACACCTTAAAATGCCATGACTCAACTTAGTAATTATGAAAGACTACCAGCCCATTATTTTCGCAAACCAAGCTTCAGGTAAACCGCTTCTCATTTTTCAAATCGTATATAAGTACTGCTCTAGAAAATGTTCAGGTAGAATCCACCTTTTGTAGTAACTAGACTACAAAAGTAACATGCTACCAGCAACACTAAGACTTGCTGTTGAAGCAGTCTTGGTATTGTTTTTTTGTTTCCTTAGACAGGGGTGATAGTCTAGAAACCATTATTCACAGTTGATAACTTTAAAATGCCTTTCTAAATTATTTGTTTCTCTTTGCAAAGGTTTTCCTGACACTTATAAAATACTGATGAAAAAGTGTTGAAATAAGCTCTAGGCTAGAAGTGTAAATGAAGCAGTAACTAAGGACGCCGATTACTGTATACAAGGTTGTTAGTGTGTGCGTGTCAGCTGCTACCAAAGCAGTTCAGATGCCCTGGTCCTGGCAGCTCTTCTGCTTTCTTTGCATGAGGCTGATAATGAGTTAAGTTATCACTTTAAAGCCCATATATCACGAAACTTGTTTTGCCTCATTAGAAGCATTTCACATGTAACCAGTGTTGTTATTGTTTAGAGTATTCTGATAATCTGACTAACCTCAACTTTACAGAAGATTCAGTTAAGTGGATCTATTGAGTATTGTGCAAGTTTTGCCTGTAATTAATTCAATTCCGGGAAATATAGTTTCATACCATGGTGGAGGCATCAATGAAATGTGAGACCAATAATCTAACAAGCAAAAACAATTAAAATACCTTGAGGAAAATTAAATAGTGGTTGTAGTTCTCAGTGATACTTCTCATTTAATTATATTAGTAAATTTTAATTATACAGTATGATGAGTTTCATTTTCATGAAACATACATAATGTGGTTTTCTGCAATTTCCTACACTTTTATTAAATATAGCTATAAAATTTCATTTCTTGTCAGAACAAAACCTTAATACCCCATTTATACTTTATTTTTTGAATTTCATTTTACATTCCAATCATAGTTTCTGACCCACCCTCCTCCTGCCCCTCAAGTCTCCCTCCCAGCCCACTCCCATCCACTGCTTTCACAGAGTAAGGCCTCCCATAGGGAGTCAACAAAGCCTGGCATATCAAGTTAAAGCAGAACTAAGCTCTTACCCTCGGCATTAAACTCTCATTTCCTTTTCTTGTTCTTGCATCACCAACATCCTGATTTCCTTGTTCTTCCAAAATGGTCTCCAATTGACTATCACATCTTTCCTTTAAATATAGACTGCATATATGAGAAAGTGGGCAGTATGTGTTCTTTTAAACATGTTCTGTTTTTGAATATGACATTGTTTTTAAATACAGTAATCTTCAGTTCCATTAATTTTCCTGAAGATGATATGATCTCATTATTCCACATGAGTAAATAATAATACACATTTGGTATGTGAATTTTTATAGGTACCCAAATACATGTATGTATATATTCACCTGTGCATACATATATATGTATATATAAATCATGCTGTATTTCCTTCATCCTGTTATCTGTTGATACACACGTAATTTCTTCAGGTTACTTAGCTCTAATAAACAAATGCCATGATCAACATGGGGGTTAATATGAATTATGATCTAAAGAATTTTTTGAATGCTTGTATCTTATTTCTCCCATTTTAACGTCTGCTTGAACACCTTTATTCATATGAAAGAAAGCACTAGTCAAGACCATTGCAATGATACTCAACCATTAGGAACTATCATATATGGTGTTGAAGCTTTACAATTTGATTCACTTCTGTTTTCAACTATGAATATATTTCTTAATTTAATTGCTATGCCCTGCTGCCTATAAATTATATAGAATGCTAATGGTAATTGGCCTATACACAATAGGCCATATAGACAAAAACTCATAGTATAATCTATTTCTCAATTGGCATCAGTTTTCTCCAGTGCACTTGTCAGAAGCCATACTGAATTTCCTCCATTTCAGCAGGCATCTGTCATCTACAGTAAATGTAGTTATTGCATTTCCCTGGAAACTTTTTCTTCACATGTTTAAATTTCAGTTACCAAAACAAATGATAATAAATCACTCCTCTGGTCAAAGAGCTTGTGACCATGAATTACAAATGAAATGCTTGTAACTTTTGGAAAGAAGAGATGGTTTCATGTTTGTGGAATTTCATCACTAATGACAAATACCCTAACTATTTGTGAGTTTCACAGGACACATACTTATGAGTGAAGACATGAATGACTACTACTCACAAAAACACAGCAAAAGCCTATGCATTACTGCAGAGTCAAAGAAAAGCTTTTTTTTTTTCTAAATATAACCAAGCTTAGGTAAATAGCCAGCATCACCACCTGCCCTACTATCTGAGTGCCTGGAGACAATGATTAAACCATCACCAGATAGCAAATGTGGAAACTAATCATGAACTGACTCTAAAGACTCAAGAATTGTGTTTTATAACTGTTTACTTGTTAAGCTATTTAATTTTTGCTTTTCTGTTAAAGAAGTCTGCTGTGGTTAAATCTCTCCTGCATGCTCATGTGTTTGAACACTTGGTCTCCAACTAGTACTTCTGGTTGAGAACTTGGACATTTACTGGGAGAAGTAGGTTACTGGAAGAGGCAATTAACGTTTTTTCAATGTCACTAATTTTTCTTGGCTTGCTGAGAAAGATGCAATGTGACAAGCCACCTCATATTTGCTGCCATGCCTTCCCCTCTGTGATGGGCTGTGTTCCTTCATAATTCATGATATAAAATAAACCCTTCCTCTTTCATGCCACCCTTGTCAGATATTTTGTCTCAACAACAAAAAAGCAACTACCAGCTTAGTGAAATCTAAAACAATGCGGACAGATACAGTTTTGATGTATTTTTATCAACTACAAAGAATGAAAAATTTTTGTGGACCACAGCAACTCCTCAAAGCAACAGGAGCAGCATCTACAGTGACTTCTCTGTATAACTCAGGAGGCCAGTGACCATGATCTCTTTCAGAAAGCCTATGTCCAGTCTACAAAAAGTTCAACTGATGAATTGCTTTCTTGATTCTGTCCTGTTCTAACTGATAATGGTTTCACATTTTCTTTCGAACCAGGGGTCACACTACCAAGTTAGCACTCTTGTAGCTGTGATGCCCATTAACCAATCAATCACATTCCATCTTTGTAAGTAATACCTAGTCTGTGAACTTAAATCTATATTCCCCATTTTCAGTCAGAATTGGGTGATTCCTATTTTCCACTTGTGCCTTTTTATATTATTTTGTTTTGCTGTTAGAGTACATAAGAGTTTATTTCTGTCTCCATGACTCCAGTATACTTTGAGTATGTATTCATAAAAGAAAAGGAGTTTCTTTCACTGTTCTGTTGTTTCTTTGTAAATGGAGACTGTTCTTTTGTTCCTGGCTACCCAGATCCAAATAATCACACAGAAACTATATTAATAATGGCACTGCTTGGCCAATCACTTATGCATAGAGCTAGTTAGATCTTATCTCTTAAATTAACCCATTTCTATTATTTTGTATTTTACCATGAGGCTCATGGCTTGTTACCTCCTGCTTCATGGGCAGCTACATGTTGTCTGCCTCCTTCAGGAACTACATGGGGTCTCCTTGACTCTGCCTACTCTATATATCTCTTTCTGCCTGGCTATATTATATACTGCCATAGGCCAAAGCAGCTTTACTCATTAACCAATAAAAACAACAAATATACAAAACAACATCCCACATCATTCCTTGCAGTAAATGGAGAAAACCACCCATAGAAAATGCTCTAAATATTTATGAAATGCAGAAAGGCTGAATTCTCTTATATTCTTTGGTCTTATTACATAACAATATCTAGTGATTCTAACTTCTATCCTAATCTTCAGTGTAGCATAGCACACTTCAAGACACGGTCTTCAATCCATTTTAAATAACTTACGTAATAAAATTCACCCTAAATTAGAAGTAAACTAATTTCCTTTACATAGATTATTTTTGGAAGATACATTTTTCTAACTTACCCTAAAATATTAAAAAAAAATCATGGAAAAGAAAAGATTTTCCTTTTTGTTGTTTTGTTTTGTTCTTGTTTTTGTGAGATGGGGTCTCACTAACTGGTTTTGCTGGTCTGGAACTCTATAGACAAGGCTGGCCTGAAACTCTCAGAATTACTCCATCTCTGCCTCCCAAGTGCTTGTATTAAACACATGCATCACCTTGCATAGAAGATGTGATTTCCTTAAGAAATATGTTCAGAGAATGGGCTCCAATAAGCCAAGCTCATGCAACAGGGAGAGATACTGGTCCTACTGCCAGGGGCCCTCAGATAGTCCAAGTTTCACCACTGTTTTCCATATATGGAGAACCTAGTTTGGTATCATAGCGGCTCCACAGCTGTCTGTCTAGAGCTCATAAGTTTCCATGAGCTTAGTTCAGTAATTCAAAAAAAAAAAAAATAGAAGTGTGTTTAGAAGTACCAGGGGAACTTAAGGAAAGCAAGGAGAAATTTAGAAGCTACAGAACATACAGAAAAAACTCTCAAAAATATATTCAAACATTCACTATGTAACCTGCTTAGTGAGACCTTATAACAGTTATAACAAATTCTATTTTTTATATCAATTATATATCAAATTAGTATAACCATTAGCTTATATTATATTTAATATAAAGGATATTTCCTTGTAATTTATTTATAAAATAGTTAAAATTGATAAGACCAAATATATTTACAAATATATTCACCTGTGCTTAATAATAAAATTCATATATCTGTGATTAAATAGAGTATTTGTTTAGACTGCCTTTCAGATTGATATCAAGAAGGCACATATCCCATTAGAATATATGAAGAAAGTATAATGAGAATTTTATTTGTATCTTTATGAATATCTTAGATGGTTTTTACCCTTACATTTTATTATTAGTTATTAGCATTTCTGTTATAGATTTTAAATTCATAAAGAATATGAAGTTGTGTAGGAACTCAACAAAATTATTTCAATAAAATTTGAGGTTTTTGAGGTGATGTTTATAACAAGTGTTAGTCTTTGTCTAGCACAGTAGCATTAGCACTAAGCAGAGAACTAATCAATTTATAGTAATCACTTTGATCCATGTTCTTTAATTTATATGCTAAGCAGATGAAGTAGATGGATTGTTATTACCAAACAAGTAGTTCCTTTTTATTAAAATCTTTCTGGATTTCAGACTGTTGTTCGTGACATCTAATCCATTGTTCTTAACTAGGGAAGTGGTGGTTTTAAATATGCAGTATAAAAACTTAGTGAAAGACATACCATAAATCTCTAACATTTATAAAATGAACTCCTCAGCATAGCGGCTTATTAATTCAACTTCTTTTGAATATCTATTGCATAAATGGTTCTAAACATTAAGATACATAGCATAGAGTATAAAAGAACATAAACTTGAAATAAGATCTTTAGTTCTCATTTCAGATAACAAATTAATTGTGCACATTAAAGCATTATTCTAAGGAGAGGATTTTGTGTAGTTTAGCTTCATTATATAGTAATTTATCTAATTAGATTTTAGTTGAAAATAGCTATGTCAGTTTTTAAAGAGGAAATTAAACGAACATGTATACAATATACTGGGCATTTTGCTTTCAAACTATCTTGAGAGAACAAATGTGTAAGTGAATAAAAAGAGCTATACATTTTTAACATTATGGTAAACTTAATTTTAAGTATATATAGAAATCATACATTGAATTAACATCTGTCTTTCAGCAGGTCAACAATGGACAGATCTATTAATCTCTTCTATTATTCTTCTAAATAAATGTTTTTTAACCATTTACAACATTTACTTTAAGTTGAGGATTCAATAGAAAAAGCAGGCCAGAATCTATGTTTTTATTGGGTTGATAAATGGGGAGGTTACCTGTCCTATGTACAATGGAAACTGAAAAGTTGCTATGATTCTCAGAATTATACTGCACAATTTGATGCATACATATGTTAAATCATTATAGTTCTTTGACACTGAAATACTTTGTGATCTTACTGTCTGCCAGATAGCATCTAATAATTTATTTACTGTTAGAAAGGGATAAGGTCGACTTTTGTCTTTATTGTCAGAATTACTTTAGGTATTACTTAGAATTTTCTCACTCATTTATATATGTATATACTTTAAATGTCTCTGTTCTGTAGATAGAAGTGTGACTTTTTCAGGACAATGGGAAATGATGAGTAACTGAAGTCTGACCTAATCACACTGAGTGATCTTGTTTCTGGGACAGTCTCAGGTAGCACAAGTTAGCCTCAGATTCACTGTACAGCTAACAATGAACTTGAATTTCTGATCCTACTTCCACGTTCAAAGTGCTGATTTTCCATGCAAGAACTACAATACCTTTCTTTTATGAGGAACTGGTGATCCATTTCATAGCTTCTTTTTACTAATATAATACAATATTGACTGACATAAATCTATAATCCACCTATTTTCTGATACTGAAGATAGACTACTGACATGAATCTGTTTAGTGATTCATATATATCTATATATATTCCATAATATATATTTATATATTATTCTTTCAACAGTGAAAATATTTGTGATGTACTGATTGGGAAAAGATTAAGCACACTTAACATTTGAATTGGTTATAGTCAAACATACAATATTTTACATTATGTACAGAAGAAGCCTTTCAAGATCTCTGCCAAATTAAGAAGTTTCAGATAATCAGGACTCTAAATATACTATGCTTTTTTTTACCATACTCATGACCATTATGAATTTATAAGTATATAAATATATACCTATAATTTATGTATACATATGAATACTATATGAATAGGCATTAGATACAAAGCAAAATGAGAGTTTCACAATAATTTAGGAGATTTAGGAAATGGAGTTAGAGCCTAAATATAGCTTGATCAGAAACACTGGGATCCGTGACATTAAGGCAGGTAGTCACAGGGTTAGTAAGTGACTCCTGGGTGGAAGGAGCATGTCACAGAAACAGAGGACAAAGGGAGAATAACCATTTCAACGGGATGAAGTGGAAGGCATGAGACTTCAATATGTTATACAAAGTGATGAAGACTTTAAAATGCCAATTATATCTGAAATGATTTATTTAATATTTTCAAATCCCTTTGGACTGTGGGAGAGGAAAATGAGGGTGGAGAAAAAAATGAAAAGGGGAACACTAGTTTATGGCACATACATCCAACCTGTCCTGAGCATGTATTTTCTTTCTCATACAATGTTTTCAGTGCTTAGCTGATCATCTTGTCTACATGAGTTCATTTGGGCACTCTGGCCTCGGAGGCCACAAAAGGTTTTCATTAAAGAAACCTTCAAAAATTTCTTCTACTATTTATTGAAATCACAAAATAAAAGCACATGTTATTAAGGTGTTACCTCACACTGAAACAAAAGCAAACCTTTCTTTTCTTAAAATCAATTTTTGAACGGCAAATAAAAGTTTACATTGAATTTTTCATAAGAACTATATAAAGGTTTAATGAATAAACTAATTGATAATCATAAAATTTTAGTATATAATGTTCTTTAGTATATATGACTAACTCTATTGAAGATATTTCAATGTGGATATTTGTTGAACGTCTCAAATAATATTTTTCAAATTTTATTACTGCATATTGACCTGAACTTACTTCCTGTACTTTTTTTTAATTTATAGTGAAAACCATACTCTGTCATAAGCTCCTTGAATATTTATCTGAATTTTCACAGACACACACATGCAAGCATGCACACACACATACACACTCTGTTCCTAATCCATGCATTTTTTTGCTGCGCTTCACAGAACATCCTGGACATTTTTATTTCTCTGTATAGATTGTCACTTATTTAGTAAAACCACGCTTAAAGGTGATTGCTAAATTTCCTAGATTCACTACTGAGAAAACATTGCTTCCATGTGGTATGCAATCACGTAATGTCAATATTCGCCTAGTTTCAGGGGGAAAAAGTGACAAATGGAAAAAAATAAGACTCCCCATGTTGATGTTTTTCATCCTTCACCCTTTAAAACTGTGAAGTAGAACTTGACACAAATCCTTTAACTATTCCAAGTTTTACTCAGAATAAGAGGAGAAGACTTTACAAAGCCTTTACAATGTCCTTACCAAAGCCATGAACCTTGACCCCCATTCACATCTCATCCAAACCTCATTTTCTCAGACAACCTACATAGTTCCTCATGTCCTTGCACATAGTTCCTCATGTCCTTGCACATGTGCTGCATGGTCACACTTTTATCTTTGTCTTTACTTTTTCTCCTGGCTGAAGAAAAACAGTAAAAACTTCTCCATATATTCTCAGACTTTCTATTTCTTAATTGTGCCTATTTAAGTTGCATATATTCCATGTAACATGTGAATTATTTCATCTGTAATCCTTTCTTTTTCCAACTGGATTATGAAAATCCTAAATTTTCATTTGCTCTCATATCCATGGAACACAATGAAAACCTTAAAGTGTCTATTGAATAGTGTAAAAAAAGTGAATACATTAAATATTAATTTATTATTTTTGTAAAGTACAATATAAAAAACAACTTAGAAACTAAAATGTGATTCTTTCTAAAATATGGCAGTATTTGCCTCTTTGTGTATATGCTAAATTTTATGTGTGAATTTACTGCAATGATGTTACATAACTGTCATTGGCAAATTAAATGAGTTTGTACTTTTCTTAAAAATAGTTTCATATTTCTCTCATGATAATGTTTACAAGAAGGTAAATGCTTAATAGGATATTGGTAGCATGTTAATATTATTAAGAGATTTTATAGATTTTAGTAATTATATTCTGTTAAAATAAAACAATTTTCTAGACATATTTTCTTTCATTATTTGAGAAATAAATATGAATATCTGCTGTGTGGTTGGCAGTATCCAGTATTTGTATTCCATTTAGTATGTTATTATAGAGTACTGCACAATAAAAGCTTATCAGCTTTTATATCAATCAATTAAATGTTTCAATAGGGGAAGTTTGAATTGCTTGGTAAGTTCGTTCTGGTTGTCAGTTGATGATAAGGTAAAATCTGGAAAGTTAATCTTTTGAGAACTTTTGACATTCTTTGACACACACTCAACATGAAGGAAACTAATCATAATGTCTGCTTTCAACATTGGGGTGACAGAAGTTAAAATGCAAATGTTTCATTTAATTGTACTACTGCAATGAAAGGCAACTATATATTAAATATTGATTAGAGTGATAATAGGATATATTTGTCAAAGAATATTTCTATATAGTCTAATTTAATTTTTGTCAAAGTGACAAAGAGGGAGCACTCCCTAGCTACACAGACACAGTTTCCTGAGAAGACATGAATAAGTAGATTTGAAATCAAAGCAAATGATATGTGCAATGGTTAGAGATGTGTACAGTACTCTGAATGACAAAATGATGATCTAGGTATCAAAGTCTGAGATGATGTTCATTAGAAATATTAAGTCTGCTTAATATCAAATGGTATTAAATACTTCTTGAGATAAATACTACTGTATTTATTCAAGATACTTCTTGGATGCTACTGTACAACACTTGCTCAGAGTTTTAAATTCTATGTTTAATACATGATAATCATGGGTAATAAATATTTCATAAATTATATTTCACTTGAAGTTTTGGATGATTTATTAGGTTCATGAATTCTTTTAAAATTCAATACCATTGGGTGCTACATTACTGAGCTTAATAAGCCAGATTCTCCCACAGAGTAACTTGGTTGTCAGGTTTCTGGAGTCCTATTAGATTAAGTTCTCCATATATTAAATGTTCCCCTAGTGTTTTAAAGAGTTAATACTTTTTTTGCACCAGGGAAGGGTCATGTAAGTATAAAAAAAAAAAAAAAAACATGCCATTTTATCATTCAAATAACACTGTATTTGTTCAGCCTGATTCCTTCATATTCATTCTTTTGGAATAAAATGCAGAGGTGCATACTCTGTAAAGGAAAATGAACAAATTTTTTTATTCTCTCAGCTGTGGAGCATGTTTTCCCCCACACAAATTAATCTATATGGTCTCTCTTGCAGAATCAATTATATACAAACCTAACATTAAGCTATACACCATTTGTTGCCTGGAAACATAAAGAAAATATAGTAGTCACTTCTAGCAAGTTTATATATATAAGGACTTTGGAAGTTGAATGTTAGTAGAAAATAACATTTTATTCACTTCCATTCAAATAATTTTGCTCTATTAGCATAACAAATAGAATTTATTATCTCTCAACTTAAATCTTATATTTCTTGATTATTTTATGCTTAATGTAGTAGTTAGAATGAGAATGGCACCCATAAACTCATTCATTTGAATATTTGGTTTATAGTTGTGAACTGTTAGTACAGATTAGGAGGTACAAACTTCTTTGCAGTGGTGTGTCTGCCAGAATAGGCTGTGAGGTTGCAAATGTCCACACCATGCATGATCTTGTTCTTTTCATGTCTCTATTTTGCAGTTAATATATAAGCTCTCAGTTACTCTCAAATTCAGTGCCTACCTGCCTAATACCATGCTTCTTGCCAAGATGATCATGGAGTTGGTTCCCTGAAACTATAAGAAATCCCTAAATTAAATAGTTTATTTGTAAACTTTGTTGGTCATGGTGTCTCATCATAGCAATAGAATAGTAACTAAATTTTTTTTTCAATGAATAAATGATGCATTTGACATACTTCATAGAGTTTATTTTCTTAAGAGTTAATTTACTCCCAAAACAGGTATATAGGCTTAAGAAATACAGTATAAGTAATAAACAATTAAGCGACCTTGAGTACAACACACACATCCTCTTTGAAGGGAGTTGCCATGTAAATTGTATAATAACCATTGTCATCGGTAAGAAGCAAACACATATCAAGAATTCATTTACTATAAAATGTGACTGTTATTTTGTAAATAATTATAAAAACAGATCTTGAACATTAGTGGGGCATGATAGTCAATTTATTGTGCATATTGAGTGATATATTCTTGCTTTGCTTAAATAGATGAATTTTTTATGTTCATTGACAGAGGGTAGGGACATTTCTACTTCTAGCCCTCTTTCTTCAAAGCTGTTCCTAGTACCTTGGCTTGGGAGTCTCTGCCTTATATTTTTACACCTCAGTCTAAAGTTTATATTTCAAAAGAAGTCTTCATTTAACCCTACTCAACTGGAATCACTGTCATTTTCCTCTAAGTCCAGCCAATTTTATCAACATAATTTAAAACAATTGTTTTTATAATGATGTATTTCTGCTCCTTGACTGACATTAAGAAACAGATAATAACCAATGCATCTATATATTACTAATATTTGAGGTCTGAACAATGCAAGCTCCAACACATGATACAGTGGAGAATGTCAGCTGTCTTTTCATAAATATTATAAAATACAGATCTAATTGGTGTTATTTTTGTTAACTGTTAGCCAATATTAGAAACTGTACAAACACAATTTTATGATAACATTAGTAATGAAATAAAAACAGCTGTCCACTTCTTTTCTTTTAACATAACGTTTCTATGATTCTTTGTAGAATTTGCATCATGCATCTGGATCACAGTTATCATCCCATCCCTTTGAATCTGACCTTGCAAACTTTCCCCCAAAATGAAACAAAATAAAATGTAAAAGAAAAGGAAAAATAAAAGAAAAATCTCATGGTGGAAGTTGTAGTGTGACACAGTAACACAGTATATACCCTTTAGTCAATACATCTTACTGACAAGCATTCATTTCAATGAGTTATAAGGTCTCTGGTTTCAGCTACACTATTGATACTGGGCCCTCAGTGGGATTCCTGTTAGATACCGTGTTGCTGCCCTGTGTCATAGAGATCCTGCAGCTTAGGATCTGTAGGACTGGCTCTTTCAAGTGCTCCAGCAGATTATAGATCGGGTGGATGTTGGGATAGGCTAACTCATAAAGCCCTGGTTCAGGGCCTGGGTGGTTGCTGGGTTGATCAGTCAGCCAGTTCTCCCTCATCCTCAACACCAGGGTGAGCTTTTCAGGACCAACCAGGCTAGGTTACCCTATGCAGTAAGCAACAAGAGCAGGGTCACTTCTGCTCTTATAACTTCAGGGACAGCTCTCATACCTGACTCAGGCATAAAAGAGGTGGGGGAGGGCATTTCTTCCCTGCCCTTCCACAGCACAACAGAGCTCACCCTGTGACTAGAACTCAGACGAGTCTGCCCCTCGAACATGAGCAAAAGATCTGGCCATATCCCTCATCTGCCCTATGGTGTGCATGGGTGAGGAAGAGAAGTACACCCTACCACCTGCGGCAGTTGGGAGAGCTGTCCTGAGGTAGCACAGAGCACAGTAGAGTTGAGTCTGTGTGGGGGAGGCGCTGGTGATTTGGCCGAGAGGAGCTGAGCTTCCCCCTCACCAGCTGCAGCACTCTGGAACGTGGGCCCTGCCCCGTGCCTGGGCAGCACAGCAGAGCTGACCCTATTGACAAGGGTAAGTGAACCAGAATGTGAAAGTGGAGATCTGGACTCACTCCTCATTTCATAGACTGATGTGGACCTGGAGGGGAGGGGAAGGAAGGCATTCTACTCACCTGTGGCTGGAGAGAGAGCTGGCCCTGAGGTCAAAAGGGCTGGAGAGCTGTTCCTGCCACTTACCCGCTGCAACAATCTGGAGAATGACCCTAGCAAGTCACCTCGGCAACACAGTAAAGCTAACCTTGATGGTCTTGGTGTCTCAGATCCCACTCTGAGAAATGAAGGCAGAGAACTGGCCCCATTCCTTGTACATTACTGCGAGGAATGAACCTAAACAAGGCAATGCTGGAGAGCTTACTCTGGTAGTGAGTACCAGAAAGGGCTGGTGAGCTGACCAATCCTTCAGGTCAAGAACCATGGTTATGAGCTAGCCCTCCCCAACATCTACCCCATCTATGATCTATGGGAGTATGTGAAAGGGCTGGTCCTGCATACCCAAAGCCCCAGAACACAGAGAAGCAAGATGATATCCAAGAGAAGTTCCTATGAGGGCACAAAATTGATAGTGTAGCAGAAATCGGAGGTCTTAAACTAGGCCAATGAATTTGCATCGAACACTTGCAAGTAACGGCATATGAATACAGGAGAAAAAAATAAAAGTAAAATTATAATTATAAAAAATTAAAAAATCTTTTAAGCCACTTAATAGGAGTGGAAAAGAAAACAGATGTTGAGACATCATGTTGAGAAAATTCAGAATTTTCATGCTCTATTCAATACAGCTTGAAAATTATCTGCAGTGTGGGAAATATTCATTCCATTATTGCTGCTAAGCTTTATAATGCAAATTGTCCCCTGTAGGCTAGAGTTTTTGAACACTTAGTCTCCAGCTAGTCGCCCTTTCTGGGAGATTCAATGGTACCTTTAAGAAATAAAACATCCCTGGAGTGATCACTGAAGTTGGTCCTGGAGATTTTCTAATCCCCCTCTCCCCCACACACACTTTCTGTTCACTTTCTTTTTCCACACAGTGCCCTCAATCTACTTCTGATTCTATTGCAATGTTCTCCACATGATGACAAAATAGATATGTTAAAGTGTAAATCAAAATAAAGCCTTCTAGTCTTAAGTTGATGCTCACTAGGTATTTCGTCACAGCCACAAGAAGCATAGTTAATGCAAGTGCTCTGTGACTATTTATGCCATCCTACCTATAGGGGTTTAGGGGCCTCACAATGTATAATGGAATCATTTACATTCTTCAGTTTTACCTCCTTGTAAAAGTATCTTCAATAAAAATCAATTTCAAATTTTCTGCTTTGAGCATTTCACAAGTTACTGTTGCTAGATCTGGGAAAGAGTATCTTATATTTATCTTTCTTGATTATGAACTATATAGCAGCACCCATAGCTCCTAGGTAGAGCACAGTAATAAAATAAATAGAACACATGATAGTCTGCCCTGTGACTCAGCCATCATGATTAGTGCATTCTATCAAGGAAATAGACCATTAACATAATTTCACTTTAACACAGAGTCACCTGGATGTGACCATATCAGAAGTCACACTTAGATCTTTTAAATTTTTAATTTGTTATTTACCATTTCCCAGGCCTGTGTACTCTACCATATTATTAATTCATTTTAAGTTTGAATATCTGAACAGAATTGCATTATAATTTTGTCTTTTATAAATGTTTTTATGAAGCAACTTCATACAAGTCATAGACTGTCATTTACAAGAATTTTAAATCTTAAAGAGACTAAAAAAGTATGTCCAAAGTACATTTCAATGGGGTCAGAGATTATTTTTCTATTGTGCATTTGCTGCATTTCAAATTTAGCATGCCATAATTCTCACTAAATATTACTCTATTTAACCTTTTGAAGCACAGTATTTGACTTTTAATTGGAAGCAGATATTCCATTATAAAAATAAAACCAAATATCCTTTGACATTATCATTGGTAGCATCTGGCTTTTCTTTGTGCATTACATCTTATATGTGATAAGGACAGATTCAACCTAATTTATTTTACTCGTAAATGTTGGAAGAAATAAAAGAAAAGATGTTTTATTCAGTTTTCATGAGAACTATTCACTGCTTTTGGTAAATGCTTTATCCATTTCTAATAACAGCACAAAATTATAATATACAAACTTTGTTAGGCAAAAGAAATTTAATAGATAAAACCACAAAATATATTGAATTTTATAGAATAACATTCAAAGTATTTACCTGAATGTTAGTTCTTTAAAAGATAATACAGTTGCCTGAAATTCCATCTTTGTATGTGATGAGAAGTCATGCCTGATAGTCGAAAGAATTTTGTATTAATCATATTAAAAAACAAGAGAGAAAGGTAAGAACAACTCAACACCTGTTTAAAAGAGAAGATAAGAAAGGAAGTTAGGACCGTGAGGGGCTGGTCCACCTACTGAGACAGTGTGCCTGAACTAATGGGAGCGAACCAATCCAGCTGGACTGGGACTGAATGAGCATATGATCAAACCAGACTCTCTGAATGTGGCAGCGAAAGTTGGCGGATGGAGAACCCAACAACAATGACACCAGGACCTATCTCTTCTGCAAGTATTATCGTTTTGGGAACCGAGTCTTTTTGAATGCACTCCTTCCAAGGCCGGGAGGGAGGGGGTGGGCCTTGGACTTCCAACAGGGCAGGGCACCATGCCCTCTTTCAAGGAAGAAGGGAGAGGGAGGAGGGGTGGGGGGGTAGCGGGAGGGGACTGGGAGAAGGGGAAGAAAGGAAAAAATGTTATTTCTTTAATTATGTTTTTGAATGGAAAAAAATAAAACAATGTAAAAAATAAATAAATGTGTTAGTTTAAAAAAAAAAAGAAAACAGCTGAAGAAGACAGAAAGGAAACCAATAAAGAAAAGTTAAACACATGCTTCATCTTCATTGTCAACTTGTTGACTACCACAGTGACTGGATTTGGTTTTCAGTGATTTGTTTCAGAGATGTCAATGTGAGGAGGACTTTGTAATAATCAATAGAATAATCTATACATAGATATGAATGTTAATTCACTATTGACAAGTTATGCAATTTTGTAATGAGGACCTTGTTAGAGAAAATGTGTCAATGAAGCCACATCTTCAACAGAATGTCTTGGCTCTGACCCTTCTTGTTGGTTTTCTCTGTTCAAAGATGCAATGTGGTGAGAGGTGCTCTCCCTTAATTATAGAATTACAGAATAATAACAGTGGAACCAGCCAGCTATGGACTGAACTCTCAGAATCTGTGAGCAAAATACAAATTCCCTTCTTTAAACTAACTCAGATATTTGGTTATAGTTTCATGAAGTCTCCTGAAGAACACAGTAATCTACATTTTGTTTCAAACTAAATACTAGCCTAGGAAATTCTCCAAATGAATACCTAGAATAGTAAATATTTTCTCAGTTAAAATTGCAATATTCATTTCCTTACTTTCATCTCTGTCCTTCCTAATATCTTGATTGAGGGAGCTATTATAGGGTTAGCAGAAACCAGATGCTAGAGAAATTCCCAGAAATCCACAAGGATGACCCTACCTATAACCCTAAGCAATAGACGAGAGTGGGCCTGATCTTGACTTGCCCTGCAATCAGAATGATGATTATCTTAAATATCACCATAGAACCTTTGTCCAGCAACTGATGGAAACAGAGGCAGAGACCCACATCTGAACACTGGACTGAGCTCTCAAAGTCCAGTTGAAGAGTGGAAGGAATGAAAATATGAGCAAAGAGGTCAAGACCATGATGGGTTCAACTACTGAAACAGTTTGCCTGAGCTAAAAGGAGCTCACCATCTCCAGCCAGACTGGGAAGGAACAAGCATAACACCAAACTAGTCCCTCTGAATGTGGCTGACAATTGCATGGAGAGGACAGACTGAGGGGCCACTGGCAGTGGCACCAGGATTTATCCCTACTGCGTTTTTGGGTTCCTAATTTCTTTGAATGTATACCTTGCTCAGCCTAGATATAGTAGGGAGGGCCTTGGACCTTCCACAAAACAATGTGCCTTACCCTTTCTGAGGATTGGATGGTGGTGGAGTGGGAGGGTTGTGAAGGGAATGGGAGGAGGGGAGGGAGTGAGAACTTGGATTGATATTTAAAAAAAAACTAATAAATTATAAAAAGAACACACACACACACAAATCCCAATATCCATTATCTGTTCACTATAAGTGTTTAACTGGAGGGATAAATTTGTTTTAATGATAACAAATGAAGGCCATATTGCATATTTAGTGAAAAAAATCAGGTGTTTGAAGTGAAAGACTGGGACACTGGTACCACTTGTACCTATTGGAGGAAGAGGTGAGTGACTAGTCTACCACCTGGACAGCCCCACTATTTATGCCATAGGACCTGGAGGCACATTCCATGCCCTTCCCTGTCCATCACAGTTCCAGCAGCAGGTCAGCAGGTAAGATACCTGCAAGCAGACTGCTCCACTATCGGTGACAAACATTGGACTCTGCTATATATATGACTCCAACTCCCCTGCACAAAACCACAGACCCATCTTTCTTCTCCCTCCAGCTGTTGCCCATGGCATCAGCAGGCATAGGAGGCACAGGAACCATCTGCACCAATGGGGGAAACAAGTAAGTGCCTGATCTCTATAGGACTGGACAGTCTGCTCTGTAAGGCATAGTACCAGGACAGGTTGTATGCCTGTCTCCCTCCCATTCAGCCCTGCTAGCAAGGTAAGACTCTTGCCTGCTGACAGGCCACTCTGCCATCCTTGCCACACATTGGACTCCACAACCTTCAAGTCCCAAAACCTGATGTGGGATTTCCCTCTGTATGCTGTGAATACCATTGGTTAATAAAGAAACTGCCTTGGGCCTGCACAAGGAATAGAGGTAGGTGGGAAAAACTAAACTGAATGCTGGGGGAAAGAAAGGCAGAGTTAGGGAGAAGCCATGTAGACTGCCAGAGACAGATCTTGGAACTTTAGCTAGTAATCCACAGCCACACGGAGATATAAGATTAATAGAAATGGGTTAAATTAATATGTAAGAGTTAGCCAATAAGAAGTTAGAGCTAATGGACCAAGCAATGATTTAATTAATACACTTTCTGTGTGATTATTTTAGGGTTCTGGGTGGCCAGGAAACGAACGAGCAGCCAAGAAGCTTCCTTCAACAAAAACCCACACAATCCATTATCCCATCCCCTGCCCTACTGTCCCAAGTGCATAACTGGCCCTAGAGACACAGGCACCACCTACACCAATTGGAAAAGTGGGAAATGAGCCCCAAAAACTGGTCAGCAGAGGATCCCAGGGGCACAGGCCTCACCCACACTGAATGGAAGAAGAGATGCGTAGACAGTTTAAGAATACATTCAACAACATAAAGAGCAATTTGGCACCACCAGACCTATGGGTTCAGCAACAGAAAGATCTGAACATCCCAATGCAGATGACCCAGAAGAACCTTAAAAATAACTTTATGATAGAGGCCCTTAAAGAAGATATGAAAAATATCCTTAAAAAGGTGAGAAAAAAGACAAACAAAAAATTGGAAGAAATTGAAGTGGAACAATGGCCTTCTACCCTGTAAAGATTTGTCAGTTGTATTGGTTTAACAAAATGCTGATTAACCAGTAACCGGGCAGGAAGTATAGGTGGGGAGACCAGAATAGGAGAGGAAAGGTTCAGTATGCAGTCATCACTGAAACACAGAAGAAGCAATAAGAGAATGCCTCACTGATAAAAGGTACCAAACTACATAGCTAACACAGCTAAAAATTATGGGTTAATTTAACATGAAAAATTAACAAGAAGCCTGAGCTAATAGACCAACCAGTTTATAATTAATCTAGACTTCTTTGTGTTTCTTTGGGACTGAATGGCTGTAAGACTGGGCGGGACAGAAACCTCTGTCAACAAGAAATCAATGAATTTCATGAAGAAAGCTAAGGAAAGAAAAAACAATCAAACAGGCAAAAGAAATAGTCAAAGAATTGAAATTGAAGTAGGGAAAACACTTCACTATCAATGAATAGACAGGTCTGCCAAACAGAAACACAACAGAGAAATAAGGGAACAAACAGGCTTAACAGATCACCATAAAACATTTCTCCCCAGCACAAAAGAATATACCTTCTTCTCAGCATCTCATAGAACGTTCTCTAAAACTGGGCATATACTCAATCATAATCATAAAGCAAATCTCAGTAGAATCAACAAAATGGAATAACCCTCTGTATTGTATTAGATCACAATGGTTTAAAGTTAGAATACAACAACACCAATTACAGAAAGCCTACAAAATCATGCAAACAGAAAACATTCAACTGAATCACTACTGGTTCAAGAAAGAAATAAAGAAAATAAAGACTTTCTAGAATTCAGTGAAAATTAATGCACAGAATACCCAACCATATGGTACACTGTGAGAACAGTGCTAAGAGGAAAGTTAGTAGCACCAAATACCTACATAAAGTACTAAATACCTACAAAAAAAATTGGAGAAATCTCTTACTAGCAACTTAACATCACTCCTGAAAGTTCTAGAACAAAATGAAGCAAACTCACCCAGGAAGCATGGATGCCAGGGAATAATCAAATTGATTACTGAAATCAATAAAATAGAAACAAAGGAAAAATACAAGAAATCAGTGAAACAAAAAAATTGGTTCTTTGAAAAACGTAACAGGATAGATGAACTCTTACAAAAAGTAATCAAAAGGAAGAGAGACAATCTCCAAATAAACAAAATCAAAAATGAAAAGAGGACATAAATACAGACACTGAGGAAATCCAAAGAATTATTAGGTCATTTTTTTCAAAAATCTGTACTGCACAAAATTGGAAATTCTAAAAGAAATGGACAATTTTCTTCATAGGTACTACATGCTAAAATTAAAACAAGGCCAGATAAACAAATTAAATAGACCTATTAAACCTTAGGAAATAGAAGCAATTATTGAATGTCTCCCAACCAAAAAAAAGAAAAAAGAAAAGAAAAAGAAAAAAGAAAAGGCCCAGGGTTAGATGTTTTCAGCACCGAATTCTACCAGAATTTCAAAAAATAGTTAATACCAATACTCCTCAAATTGTTCCACACTATAGAAACTGAAAAAAAAAATGGTCAAACTCTTTTCGTGATGCTACAGTTACCCTGATACCCAAACCACACCAAGACACAACACATAAAGAGAATTACATACTGATCTCCCTCATGAACATTGCTGCAAAAATGCTCAATAAAATACTAGCAAACAAAATGCAAGAACACATAAAAAAAATCACCCACCTATGATCAAGTAGGCTTCATCCCAGAGATGCAGGGGTGGTTCAACATATGAAAATCTGTCATTGTAATCCACCATATAAACAAAGTGGGAAAGAAAAATAAAACACGATCAGTCATCTCATTAGATGGTAAAAGTGCCTTTGACATCATCCAAAAACCCTTCATCTTTGTAAGATCAGGGATACAAGGGTCATGGATATTTAAACATATACAGCAAACCGACAGTTAAATCAAACTACATGTAGAAGAACTGAAAGTGATTCTATTAAAATCAGGAACAAAACAAGGCTGTTCACTCTCTCATCTCTCACTATCTATTCAATATAATATTCTATGTCCTAGCTAGAGGCATAAGAGAACAAAAAGAGAACAATGTGGCATGAATAATAAAAATTCAGAGACAAATATTTGGTTTCAAGCTGAAGATCAGTAAAGCAAAGAAACCAACCATTAGAGAGAACTACTACCTCGACCAAATCTTTAGACTAAAAAGAAAGATCCTGTCTCCTCTCCACAAATCCTCATACTCCACACTCCAGTGAGTTTCTGTCTCTTTCCCCTTTATATTTTTCTCTCTGCCCAGCCATATCACTCCTGTCTCCACCTCCATAGTGTTGGATTTAATGGTGTGTGACTCTCAAACACCAGGATTAAAGGTATAAGCCACCACCACTTGGATGTGTTTCTGGATTGATCTTGTGTAGGCCAGGGTAGCCTTGAACTCACAGAGCTCCTTCTGCCTCTGTCTCCTGAGTCTTGGTTTTAAAGGTGTGCCACCACTCCCTGGCCTCTAGTGACATAGCTTTGCATTCTTATCTTAAGGCAAGATTTGTTAATTAAAATACAAATAAAATATCCCTACAAATTAAGGGGATACTATTACAGGGAAGAGCCTGCTTGTCCTTCCTGGCCACTAGGCTAGCTTAGACCAGAAATAATCACACAGAAACTGTATTAATTAAAAAACTACTTGGCCCATTAGCTCTAGCTTCTTATTGGCTAACTCTTACATCTTAATTTAACCCACTTCTATTAATCTGTATATTGCCACGTGGCAGTGGCTTACCAGCACATATTCACCATGTCTGACTCTGGTGGCTCCAAGGTATCTCTCTGACTCTGCCCTTCTTTTTCTCATCATGCAGTCCAGTACTCCCCACCTACCTAAGTTCTACCCTATCAAGTCAAGGCGGGTTTTTTTTATTCATTAATAGTAATCACAGCACACAGAGGGGACTCCCACATCAGGATACAAATTGGAAAGGAAGAAATCAAACTTGCCCTTTTGGCAGATGATATGATAGTGTAAGTAAGTGACCAAAAAATCTATCAGAAAACTTTTAGAGCCAAGACACACCTTCAGTAATGTGACAGGATACAAGATTAACTAAAAAAAATCAGTAGACCTCCTATATACAAATTATAAACCAGCCAAAAAAGAAAGAAATCTCTAATATCTATTCTATAGAATATTTTGATGAAAGTCAGAATTTTGTGAACAATATTTAAGAGACTTGGGAATTTTTATTTCTTAATAATATTTGTCACATTATTTTTCTTTAGATAATATAAATTTTAAGTTAATAAAAATATTTTGGTAACTTGTTATTTATGCGTATTAACTAATTTACTTTCCACTCTAAAATCCTTATTTTTTCTCATATCTGAATATAGCTGGTTCCCATTAAAAGATAGATGACTTCTATGTAACATTAAACAGTACCACAGTTGGTAACATGTTGAAAACCAGACTGACCTAAGATACAACAGAAGGACAAAGAGATGTTAGCTCTCTCCCTCCAGGAACAGAGTTGGCAAGGCCATGGCCTAGGAGCCAGAGCCTCAAAGGAGTTAGGAAGGTCTCACGTCCTGGGAACTTGGCATTTCCCACGAAGAGTTTGTAGTTACCAGTCCCATGGCCACCTCATGGTATGTAAAGCTTTTGAGATACCTTGTGTTCTGTTTACAATACTACTTTTTTAGCATCCTAATGCCTTTGTCCCATTGTATGATAGATTCTGCTTTCTCTGTTCCATTCTACTGAGGAAATAATGTAATGCTGAAGTTCTTAGTAAGTTTACTTGTGTAAGGCATGATTTATGTAAGATCTTCTGACCTCAACCTTTAATGTACCATCTTCTTTCTCCTAATTATTTGATCTCCTGGTCTTCTTTCTCAGGTCCCTGCCTTTTAAGAATGACATCCTGGTCCAAGTCACTAAATTGGCAGCATTATGGTTACTTTAAGCTCTTATTTACCAATTCTATTGACTAGGAGCCCATAATTAATGGTGAGTCAATAGGAAAATCTCTCCTATTTGTCTCTCACGTAATTCCATGACACCACCATTTGATTAAATTCAAAGATGAAATTCTAGCCCAGCTTTGAGTTCAACAACTGGTCAAATCATGGAAATATAAAGAACACCATAATTTTCCATAAAATATTGTAGCATAGTCAATTACAAAGCAGATCTTCTCCCCCAAATGCACAGTCACTAAATAAAAAAAGGAGGAAAAATTATAGAAAAAAATTGAAATAAAATCTAAGGACAAATTTGAGACAACACACACATGCAAAACAAGAGCAATATCCATGACCTCTGACTACAAGGTCATTAATAAAGGCAGTTAAAAAACCTATAAATATAGTGCAAATATTCCAAACAATTGCCACATTAGTTATGTCCCACCACCAAGGATATTATTTAAAACTTAAATTTAACTGTTTCCCATTTAAGTTCCTCAGTGAACTTGATATAACCTTCACTGTGCATGATGCAGACAGAATTATCTAAAAGAAATAAGTAGAAAGAATTTTAGTAGAATGGCCCCCAGCAGAGCTGACAGTGCAAGTGCAAAGAAGATGTAGTCGAGGCCGGAAAGTGTGTTGGTTAGGCGGTCCAGAAGAAAGGGAGCAGACAGGGTCTCAGGAGGTATTCTTCTGTGGCATTTTCAGGATCTCCTGTCAATGTTAGTTCTCCATGATGGTATGAAACATGCTGTATTACAAGAAGTTTTGAAAAGTAAAAACAGAATCACTTTGTGAGGAAGTGGACACATCTCTTTTACTTATTTATTTTTAGTTTTGACACATTTCTTCTGAAGACAAAAAAAATGTAATATTGTCTGTGGGGTAAAATCTGGGCACATTTACTAGACACAGGGTGATCAGTAGCAATAAGATAATCTATCCTGTTCCCACACTCACCTTAATCTCTGCCTTTCTCCCAGAAGATTAAATTGACAAAGAGAAGAAATGAACTTGAAATTTAAGTTAAAACAGGTGAATTTTATATGATCATTATCTGTGTCTCAAAGATTCCGTTTGCTGGAGGCATCTACAGTCATATGTCAGCTTAAATTTTTAGTTAGACAGCTATTTAAAATCTTCAGAATATCCTTCATTATTATAAGAAAAAATTAATTGTGGTGAAGTTTGGAATAGTCTACCAAAAATAATGATAATCTAAATTAAAGATTTCATTTTTAAGGTTTATTTAACTTTTATTTTGTGCATTGGTGTGAAGGTGTCAGATCCCCTGCAACTGGATCTTCAGACAGTTGTGAGCTGCCATGTGGGTGCTGGGAATTGAACCCGGGTCCTCTGGAAGAGCAGTCAGTGCTCTTAACCACTAAGCCATCTCTCCAGCCCCTAAATTACAGATTTCTGATATAGTATGTACTATAATTAAATAGACATATCTGCAAGCAAACCTTGACTTGGAGACTATTTCTGATTCTTTAGAGTTGGAAAATACATTTATAGTTTTGATGTACAATTTTTAGGTAACAAAGATTTGTATGTGGCTGTCTATCATGGGATAGGAATGGCTTTCATTAAGAAGTAAATATTTGAGATTTTCATCAACTCTCATTTGTCTTTTATTGGTAAGTGTGAATCAAAGTGATGTATAGCACGATGTCATTTCCGGATTAGAGCTTTACAACCCTCAGTGTCCTTCCTTTCTTATTCCTTGGGATACTGAAATGGTCTAGAACAGATATCAACTTCTTCAGGTCTGTCACTGATGGCAAGTGTTGGGAATATTAGGGTCAATTTTTGTGATTTCATTTCATAAATGAAATACAAATCTGTTAGGTTATATCAGGCTTGAAATTTTTACTATAGCATGACTTATCTATTTCAAATCTATGCAGTTCCACATTGTGCATGGGTATTCCAAAACAGGCAATTCAACTAATAGAAAAATAGAAACTATTAAGTTCAAGCAACTCTCATCAGTGAACTCTTACATGGTGAGTAAATGCAGAAAGTAATAGGAAGACCTCCTGTTTTCCCATTGGATAGTTCTTGGATTTAGGATTCAGGATGAACATGTCAATATTTTTCAGTAAAAGTTTTAGTTAAAGTAAATTTTAAAAGAATTACATTATTGCAGATAAATTGCAATAAGGTTTTGCTAATTTTAGTTCATTTGTAAATTATTGAGCACGTTTCAACTCAATTTTCATTAACAAGTTATGGAGACTGTATAAAATAATATTTTTTCTTTCATGTGGAATGCAGTTTGATTAAAAAACAGTCATATGCTCTGACTTTATAATAACCCTTTTCTGATTCTGGAATCTAAGTCTATCGTGAGCTAGCACAGTATATTTCTGTGTTTCTTATCATTTCTAGTACCTCAACTTTATCTCGGGTTCACAAATATTTTAACTATTACCTTTCTGTCTTTTGTTATGTAGCTTTAAGGATGAACCCAGAGTACTGCTTCTGCTGAGGATATGCTTTATAACTATGTCATACAGCAGCTCTTATATTCCAATTTTTTACTAAAAACTTTTATAATTATGCATTTCTTGCATATTTAATTTTTTACATTCAACTGACCGGAAATTAAACCACTGTCAGATGTCCCCAACACCTTTGAATCTCAGTGAATCACAACATATATGCCAGCACACTTGACTTCCATACTTTTATAAGAAATATCCTATTTCTACTTTCCATATTGGCTGTACCAAATCCTTCTCAATACTAAGCTTTTCCTGGATGGAAGCTAAGCCTGGTTAATTCAGAATGATTTGTAGAGATAATCACTGTAACCCCATCAAAATGTACTGCAGTGTCCTTGAATTTACATTCAATTTTGTTGTGCTAAAAATATCTCCTGGAGTTTGAGCTATGGTTCTGTAGATTATCTTGAGCTCATATGATGACTTTATCATCTCATATTTTATCCAGAATGTTTAACATATGTTCAGCTGTTAAAACTACCTGCCATATGTCAACCGAAATATGTCTCTTTCTTAAATGTATTCAGAAAACACATGGATGAGGAAATGCAATAATTTCATCTAGTTTGCAAAGCTGTATAGTGACTAAGGTGTACATGTATGAGGAATACAATTAATATTTCCATGGCATGTGTGTGTTTTTTCTTTTTTAAAGTAACAGGAGGTTTTAAAAAACAATATGAAAATAATTCTTCTGAGAGTTTCTAAATATATAATATTTGATATGTTCAAAGTCTTTCTACCATAAGGCAGGAAATCTAAATATTTAAATGACTGATAAATTCTCATAAATTAAAAGGGTACGGTAAGATACAGCATGCTAGAGTTATATTAAGGTCTGAAAGACATTTCAGAACTTCAGGGCACTAACTGCTCTTTCAGAGGACCTGGGATTGATTATTAGCATCTATGTTAAATATCACAGCTTTCTTCCACTCCCCAGTTCCAGTAAGTCTGATGCTGTCTTTTGGCCTCCTAGGATACTAACAAGAGCCTATTGCACAGACCTACATGTGAGAAAAACATCCATATAATTAAAAATAAAATAAAAACATAAAAAGTGTCTTAGATGTTTATGTTCTACTTAGAACACCTATAAAAGTTGGGTAATTCATAAGGGATGATGAAAGAAAAGGAGATTCTCCAAGGAAGGGGAAGAGATTATTGAGCGCTGAGAAAATAAAGGGGAGATTGGAAGGATTAAATGAGTGGGATCGAAGGGCAGACAAAGAAGGAATTACAGAGAAGAAAAGCTGATATTAAAAGCTTTTTGAAAAATTCTGATGGTATCCTACTATTCTAGAAGCTTCATAAGATGCATACATACACAAAAAGAATAAATATAGCTACTGTATAATGGGAACAAAATGCCTTAATTAGACATCTCATGTTACCAAGGAAAGCCTCAAGTACCAGGAATGGGCTAAATTTTGTTGAGTTATTTGTAAAAGGTGTCTGTCCCATAGGCTACCAAATATTATGAGCCATTGCCAATGCTTTTGGTTGTCTTCCATAACAGGACCTTATGATCTTTTGTCCAAAGATAATTTACCCATGCCACTGACCATAGAAAAACAGAGCAAGTGCCCAATAAGAAGCTTCACCCATATGACTAGCGTTCATAGTGCCAGAAGTAGCTATACCTGGCACAAGAAAAGAAGAATTGTAGTGATATTTTATTTGCATTATCACCAATAAAGCTTGCCTGAAGATCAGAGTGCAGAGCTAAACCATTAAAGTGGTGTCTCACACACCTTTAATTGCAGTACTTGGGAGTACCACACTTTAATCCCAGCACTAGGAAGGTGGAGACAGGAAGAAATATGACTGGGTGGAGAGAATAATATAGGGAGGGAGGAGACAAGAGCTCACTGCAGTCTAAGACAGATGCAGTCTGGAGATACAGTCTGAGATAGAATTGTCCCTTCTGTCTGAGCATTGGTAGAGGTAAAACAACTCTCTAGTGACTGACGCTCAGTATTAACCCCTACATCTGACTCTGGGATTTTACTATTAATAACAATTAGAACTCATGCCATAAAGAATCACAAATCTCACCCAACTACAAACCTTACAACCTGTCTGCCAGATGTATTCATACGAAATTGGCAAAATTACTATGGGTATAACCAATCACTTTTTGAAAATCAGATTTACTGCCTACTCTGAGATGGAACTGACATCTAAAACTGTTCATGTTGCAAGAAAATGATGTGAAGGACCAGAGACTGCAGTGCTTTAATGGTCACAGACCCTGAAGAAAACCTACTACTGTTATTTCACTGATTGAACATGGAAAAAAAAGTAAGATCTTTAATTTCATTATGTTACACCAGTCCATCACAATGTGGTTCAGCTCTTATAACAGAACTTCTTGTAGTAGAAGATAAGTAACAGAGAGACTTACAAATAAACACTGTGCACAATGCGTGACTTTGGAGTACTCATTCCTAAGTGGGATATCCATTGCAATGCAAGGGTTAGGGTGATTAGGGATCTGCATGAGGATGGTCCTGGACAGATTTTTACAAAGCATAGGTGGGGAATGACTGAGGAACCTCTTCATCCTCCCACATCAGGACTGTTGTAATACGAACTAACAGAGACTGACAACATTCCCAGGACCTGAGCAAATTGAAGTCAGAAAAGAAGCCCAGCACAGAAAAAAAAGAAATGGCACCAAGTCCCACATCCTAAGTAAGAAGGTATTTGCAATTATACCTCCCAGAAAGAAAGATCAGTTTTCTCAAATAGAGTTTTGCTGGGCATATCAACCACAGTCCTGAACAGGCATCATGATCAGGATTAGTTTGCTGACACAAAATGAACCTTACTGTTTCTTTAGTGTGTGTTATTTTTTGATTTGGTGTAATTTCAACATTTGTGATTAGCTTTTTCTGTTTATTGTTGTTTCTTTTTTATTTTTTATTGAGAGACAAAAAAATCCTTGAAATTGTGAAGAGATATATGAAGAATTTAGAGGAGGGGAAACACTATAATAAAACATATTGTTTGAAAAGTCTTTAAGTAAGGTACAATATAGTTTGAAATATAAATTAGGGAAAAATAACATTATGCCAGAAAGATTAACCCTAATATCTCCAATTATGGTTGTTAGTGCATATCTAAGTGAATGCATACTGTTGTGGGGTTATATATTATATTACTCTTTTTGGAGTAATCTTAAAATATCTAGCAGTTTGGAACACAAGTAACTGCTGTCCCATAAATTTCACAAAACCAATAATTTATATCCAATTCCTCAAAATGGAACATAAATTTTGAGACTGAAATATGCAAACTGACTTATACCCTGCTACATTTTAAAATATCACACATATAATTTATAGGCAGTTTATAAATTGAAACGATCAAATTAATGATACAGTGCCTCATCAATCAGTGTAAATAAAGAAGATAATGTTGGTTGAATAACATCTGTGTGGTGTATCATGTATTTGCAATCTCTTTTATTCAATTGGTTTTTTCAAAGCATAGTGTCCGAAATCAATACTGAGTTTTAGAAAATTATTTCATACAATTTCTCTGGACAGGAATATGTGAGTGCCACATCTCTTTTGGGTTCCTGGTTCGCAATATATTGTTTTATAGGTGTTCAGAAGAACAATAATCTGTTAAGTATTGTATATAGAACAAAGGTGATTAATATTAATTGACATGCTGATGTGAGTGGGGTGAAAAGCACAGAAAGAAATAAAGGCAAGTAAGGAATGCTGAGAGTGGAATAAATAGGCTTGTCTAGGGAAGAACACAGTTTGGTTATCATGTACTGAATGGTTAGCCTTGAAAGCCTTTAACAATGCACAGACTAAGCAGGTAATATGTATACATTTAGCAGTGTACACATATAAACACACACACACACATACACACACAGGTATATAACAACAATTAATAAAAAAATAAGGTCAGAACTTTGAAAAAGAGCAAGAAGAAGAAATGGAACATTTGGAAGGAGTAAAGGAAAAAGGCAATGACATTGGCTACATTATAATATCTAAAGTAAAAGTACTAATACTTTAAATGAAAATAGGAATGTAAAAGGGATGATACACTTGAATGAAGAAAATCGCATGCTTTCACTTAGGCATACACATCACAAACCACCTCTTAATAATGTGCGTGTATTTAAAATACACAAAATTGGTTGTAGAAATGTATTTGGTAACTAGTCTCAGAGACTGGCTTCCATGATACCTTTCTGTCCATATATGTACCTTGAAACACTCTCCTGGTTTGTTTGATCCATAAATCTGTGAGAGGTAACACCCTGTGACTTTCCTGGTTACAAATGTATTGCAGCTTTTGCAGATAAAGACAGAAAACTGGTGGCTGGAGAGATGGTTCAGCAATTAAGAGCACTGCTTGCTCATCCAGAAGTCCTGAGTTCAATTCCCAGCCACCATGTGGTGGTTCTCAACCACCTGTAATGAGATCTGGTGCCCTCGTCTGGCCTGCAGGCATACATTCAGTCAGAACAGTGTATGCATTATAAATCTTTATATTAAAAAAAAAAACACATTTTAAAAAAAGACATTTTTTTAAAAAACTGAAAACTAAGGCAATAACGAATGTAGGATTTGAGGTAAGAAAATGAAAATGATATACGGAGCCATTAATTGCTTCCACTAAATTCAAATAAATGGCAATTAAAATTAATTATAGAGTATGAGCATTTGATGGGAATGTTGTGCCCATGTTCTTTTGTTCTATAAATTACTGTAGGTTAAAATTGCTTCATATTTAATTGATCAGTGCAGATTAGCACCCTTTAAAATTGCATGAATGATAAATGAAATATTTTATCAAGTGACATTCAGTAAAACATCCCTCTGACAGATAGTATCAAATGATGATTGCCCACTAAGAGTGGTAACCCAGAAGACTTTCTTTGGTCTTAGTCTAGTTTCCTTCAATAAAATATCTTTAACAAAGAAATCTCTTCTCACAAATAAACATGTGAAACAGATTCTAGTCATTTATGCAGACCTTGATAATGAATGTCAAATGAAAAGTCATTCCATAATTCGCTGTGACACTTCATTTTACTGCATGTCCATACTTAATTGCCTCTATTTTAAGATCAACCTCTCAGGTAGTTATTAATATATAACCGTTCCTTAAAGTCATACCATTAGGCACTGGATATCATTTAATATTTATAAAAACAACCATACGAAATGTCATGTGTATTAGTAAAAGTGAAAAAATAGGAAAAGAAGTAATTAAATAATTTACTACATTGTGAGTTGATGTTGGTGGTAGATTTTACCTAGAATAGAGGTTCCAAACCTTCGGAATGCTTCGGCTCTTTAATACAGCTCCTCATGTTGTGGTGACATCAATCATAAAATTACTTTTGCTGCTACTTCATAACTGTAAATTTGCTACAGTTTTGAATCATATATAAATATTTGATATTTCCTACAGTCTTAAGCAACCCATGTGAAAGGGTCCTTTGACCCTCTATAGGGTCACAACCCATAGGTTGAGAACCACCAACCTAGAAAATCTAGTCTGTTTGCTATACAGTTACCTTCTGGTAATTTTTGCCACTCTGGTTGTCTTATTGTCAGCTTAAACTTACCTTTCAAAAACTCTTAATTACAAATGCATATATCTTGATCTAGATTTTTTTCAACATTGATACTGCTATCTTTCCCAAAAGTAATAAGAACTTATTGTTACATAGAGTCTCTAACAACTAAAAAATGATAGACAAAACCTTCCCAATTTCCTGGGTTTCCAATCTACCCAACAAGCAACTTCTTACTTAGTGTGCATGTTCTGTCTGATCTAGCAGACAGAACAGACATTGTAGTGCCTTCTTTCTGGAATCTAGGTATGTTTCTGGAGATGCCTCAAACCTGATATTCAACTAGCCTCATGTATCACGTTATACTCATAAGTGAGATAAGAGGGACTCAACTCTACTGGAGGGTGTTTGGTTAGGACTTAAGTGAAGTTTAACTTATTAATACTATACTCAAACTTGTGAAACAATTTGATTATTTCCATTTTCAAATGGTCAAAACTACTATAGCCAAACTATGAAGCCATTTGATAATCGGTTGCAGACCTACCCATTAGTTAGCTCTGACTTTCTTGAGTGAGGAGCCACAATAAAATAGCCACTCCTGAATTGTCTTACCAGACTGTCTTGAACATTTTACAGATGCAAAGATAGCATTAATCATATACAGAATTTTTCACTTTGGCTATGGAAGTCTATGTTGATCCTAAATAGCCTCATGAATATCTATGGCTACAAGGTAATATCATGGCAAGACCTTAAGGAAGACATATAACTTCCATAGTGACTTAGCAAAAAATTATGTTTAGCAAAAGGAAAACTGCTATATAAAACAATGTATGTATAAGTCTCTTGTTTTATAGGCTGTATTTCATATAATTATGAGTTTGTAAATGGAAACACTAGTACACAGAGATGACCGAGAGTTCTTCTGGTTACATTCTAACTTTCGTGTCAATGCAGGAAACTTTCCTCTGTGCACATTATTGCTTCTCATCTGACACTGTGGATTACACATTCCCCAAAATACTATTATGTTATGTAATTGTCATTGTCATGGGAAGAGTACAGTAAGCTGGTAAAATTGAAAGCTAGTGAAAACCTGTACACTGAAAGCGAATGAAACACTGGGCTTCCAGTACCAGGCACCCAGGAACTCCAGCTAAAATGAACCTTGAAAGTAACTCACATGCAGTAAGACTCCAAGACTCTCAAGGCTGTAAAATAATTCATCAATTGGAAGTCAGGTAGTATCTGAAATGTTCTAAAGGAAAGCCTTCAGCAGAGATGGGGAGACAACCTAGACTGTGGGAATATGAAGAAGGAGCAGGGTATGACTATGGAAGCTATACTATAGATCCAAGACTACATACAGATGGTAGGTAACTAAAAAAAGTTGAGTGACAGATGAAAGGTCTCCTGGAGAGTTTCAAAGGGATACCAAGAATTAATGGCTGAAGTATCAGGCCCTTGAAACAAGAAAACTGCAGTACTGTCTGCCACACATAGGACACTCTGACTTCATCAGCTACAACTTCTTGACACTGAAAATTTTAGCCCCAACTCTCTGCCTCAGGACCCAGAGTTATATGCCTCTGAAGTTTGAAAACTTACCCTATGAGCTTCTTGTACTACTTAGTCTCCGAGATAACAGAACTGACTTAATACTGACTATGCTGTCCCTTACCTGTTCTTGGTTTTCATCAAAAGATCACAAGAGGTAGACTAGGACGTAAAATCCGACAGGTGTTCAATATTATTACAGTGTTTTGAAAAGCTTTTTCTGGAAGGCAATATTTTTCCCAGTTGGCATATTCAAGTATCTTTTCTTGTCTCTCTGGATCCTTTTGGCAAACTTAGTGTCAAATGCTCTGTAGAGTCGTGGCAGTGATGATTTTAGTATTCAGCAACTTATAACCTCTGTGTGTCTGGAAGTTAAAAAGGGACTTACAACCTTATTATCATCTTCCTTCATGGGTTCACAGAGAGGAATGCTGTCTACATATTGAAAGATTAAATAGAGGGATGAGAATTTTGCTAAGTCTTTTGATAACATTTGCCTAAAGTGGTTGATAGTATTTCCAAACTTTAGGGGAAATGTAGTCTAAATTAACGGAATAATTGTTTCTTTGGAAGTCTCAATGGCAATGGCAAAAACATAAAGGATATGGTAGAATATTCTTTCTACCATATCAGGTATGCATCTTTCAAATGCGTACCTGAACCATATAGGTTTCTCAGGAATTTTAGCTTTCAGAATGTATTTTTAAAGACTACCGGATGAATGAGAACTATGATCTCATTATTCAGATGAATCAGATAACAGACCTTAATCAATCTTTATTTCAAATTGGTGTAGGAGGTCCTTCTTTCTATGTGTTGCTTTCATTGGTGAATAAAGAAAACTGCCTTGGCCTTTTGATAGGGCAGAAATCAGGAAGGTGGAGTAGACAGAACGGAATACTGGGAGAGAGAAGGCAGTGTGGCAGATGCCATGTTTCTCCTGCCTGAGACGGATGCTGGTTAGGAATCTTTCCTGGTAAGCCACGACCTCATGGTGACATACAGATTTTTAGAAATGGGTTAAACGAATATGTAAGAGTTAGCCAATAAGAAGTTAGAACTAATGGGCCAGGCAGTAATTTATTTAATACAATTTCCATGTTGTTATTTCGAGGCTTAAGCTAGCCATGCGGCCGGGAGCCAGGTGGCCGGGACCAAAAGCAGGCTCTCCTCAATACTACATCAAATAAAGTTTTTGAACCTGTAGTTAGGTATGTTGCAAAGTTTGCTTCAAAGTTGTTTTTTTAACCTAGCTTTAGAGTTCAATTCTGGTTGGGCTCCTGTAACAGACAGATACAGTCTGTGATGAACAAAGAAGTATATATGGGCATTAGTGTCCGTATGGCTCCTTACTTTTCCTTGGGTTGTTTGCTTCTATTATTGGCAAGCAAATACTTTTGATTGAAGTAAAAGGATAGACAACTACAAATAGCCCTCCATATCCCTCTTTAGAAGAAGTTGCCTGCCATAAAGAGGAAAAGAAAGTTAAAAAACAACAAACAAACAAACAAAATGGAACCATTCCCCTTTTCTCCCAAAGAGCCTCCATGGAGTAAATGGATTAGGAGGTAGAAACTGGAAAGGGCTGTTTTATGCCCCATAAATTTGTTAACTTATGATTTGGGACCATGAGGAAGGATCAAGTGTCAGAAGACCTTGGCTGCCTGAGACATGCTTGGGTAGTGGTCCCTCAGATAACTACATCCTTGACCACAGTTATGCAGGCTTGGTTTGGTCCTACTCCTTTCTTCTCAGCAGGCATTGGCTTAGCTGCTGTTGTGGCAAATACTAGATTAATACCCTTTGCTGTTGTTGTTGTTTTTATTTTCTTTCTTTGGGCAATCATTCTGCTTGCTGTGGGATTCCCCTCACTATGCAGTGAATATATTTTATTGCCATTGGTTAATAAAGGAACTGCTTTGACCTATGACAGGGCAGAATATAGCCAGGCTGGAAGAGATATATAGAGGGAGTAAACAGAGTCAGGGACACACCACGTAGTTGCCGAAGGAGGAAGATGCTGGAATGCCAGGACCTTATCAGAAGGCCACACACTTGTGACGATACACAGATTAATAGAAATTGGTTAAGTTATAAAAGCTAACTACAAAGATGCCTAAACCATTGGCCAAACAGTGTTGTAGTTAACATAGTTCCTGTGTGATTATTTCGGTCTGAGCAGTTGGAAAATGAATGTGCAGTCTCCGTTTACATCTGTTCTCAATTATAAATTCATTGATGATGCTTCTTAGTAGGTATCCAGGGTGTAACTGAGTCTCAGGGGAAATGTGTTAAATTTTCTTCTGATGTCTCGGTTAGTTCAGGCTTTAGTGGTTTCTCGGGGTCAGGAGTCCATTTGCTGCTTAAGAATTTGAGTTAGTGATTTTAAAGACTCCCCAAGTGTCTCAAGAAAGACTACAAAAATTTCTTCTGGTCCCTGTGTTACTTAGGACAGTTTGGCCTAATTCAAGAGTTTGGTGAAGTTTTGTGATAGCCCATCTAAGATGCAGCATGGAAGATGTCCTTTTTTCCCTGAAGAAAAGCTGTCAGTTCATTTAGAGTATTCAAAAGGGACAGTCTGCCTACAAGTAATAGAACTCATCTTCTCTCTGTCAATAGTTTTACTTACTGATTAATTTCATGTAATCCGTTACCATCAATCTCTGTAGCCTGGGAAACATGGCCTTCTCTGTATCTGTCAATCCTTGATTGGCAAGCAGCATGGTATCATTTATCCTCAGACCAGAGGATTGAACTGACAGTCCTTAAAAAACCCATACATATTCAGGTTGGGTCTTCTGAAACTTTCCTCAATTGAATCTTAATCTTTTTGGTCTCAAAAGGAGAAAGGAGCATCCATTTTGGGTCTCTTTCTTTTACCATTTTTCCCATCTCCTGTGGAAAAGATAGAGACTGAAAGAAGGGACAGGAATTTAAACTGGTTTTAAGCCCAGATTCTCGTCGGAGCTTTAGAGGAAGAAACTTGAGCTTTCTAAATGAGTGCTGCATGGGCAGAAGTGTTTGCTTGATGTTAATTAATCGTTTGGGTTATCTTTGGATGAGAATAAAGTTTCTACAAAGGAACTTTCAAACATTTGTCCTCACTCTTGTACCAAAAAGAAAAAAAAATCAATTGCAAGACAGAATTGTACTTTGCTTCTTTCTGGAAGCAATTATTTTTCATCTTTCAACTTAATATTCTGGCTATAATGGGATACAGGAATATATCAGAAGTTTCTTTTTTAAAGTTTGTAGGTCAATTTGATTCTGGTATAACAAGATATCATCTAAAAATTCTTGATGTAGCTGGATTATTGCCCATTCTCAATACTAAAGAGTACATACTTAGGGATTTCTCCTAACCATGTCTCTCCACCACCAACAAGATGTCCTTGTGCTGCTCTCTATGTGAGACCATAAAGAATATTGAAGATTGCAAGGTTAGTAGCTTATACCTGTGTAGCGCTGAAATTCTGAGTCTCTAATGTGGGTTCTACCCTTGATTATTCACTCTGGTCTTCCCTTGCTAATCTTTCTATACATGAAGAACTGTGGTAACTGGAATTAAGTTTATAACTATTGAGGAAGTTTCTAAGAATTAATTTACTCACATTGAGAATTCCCTCTGGGGTCTGGTCAACCCCATCTAATGCAAAAAAAAAAGAGTTTGTATGACATTCTTCAGTTTAAATCAAATATTTTGGCCTATATGTTTCAGGATGAAACCACCAGATGAGGTTTAGAAATAGTTTAGAAATTTAATTCACAGCTTCTAAGCATAACATGTCATGCCCATTCTTGTTTCCTTTCTTGGAAGAAATAGAATACAGAACTGAAAGGTTTTTCAGAAAAATAAAAGCAAAATCAGGATCCCAAGCCAATCATTTGTGGCACCCTCCCAACAGTTTTAAAGGATGCCTTTAAATAGCCCAATATTATTCACTTGGACCAATTCTTGGAGGTCTTTTTATAGTTATCCTGCCATTCTGCCAATGGACTCTCTCTCAGGTATTGTCTTCTTGGAAGCGAGATGATGACTGAGGTTCAGTTCCTAACAGCATAAGGTGTTTTAGAACTGAACTCAACCAACCAGCACTGAAGGCTAGCACATGTCCATGTCCCAAGTGTTCTCCACTCTCAGTGAATTTAGAGAAGAATTCTCAGAACTGTGCCAACCTCTCCTTTCAGGTACTGTTGTGTCCCTCAGGATTAAAACTTTGCTCATGGTTTCAGACAATCTATTACTTAATACACTTAAATCTTATTTTCCCTTTCAATAGAAGAGGAAGCATTACAAACTAACTTTATCCTACATTAAATAAAAAAGATAACCTTGAACGTATTGTAATTTTCTTGTGATGTTTTGATTTATAACGGAGTTTCAAGCCTCTGGGTTTCATCCTTTTACTAAATCTTTGCCTGTGTGCTACAAATAAGGATAATGTTGATAATGATGATAATGTTGATAACGAGCTTTGGCTCATTCCACTTAGCAGAGCTACAGCACCCAGAATGAGGCCACTGTGTCTGATAACTCTCTTCTTTTTTAGAGAAGGTTTTAGAAATGTTCTCCTACTTGGGCTTCCCATAATATTCTATTGACTTTCTCTGACTACCCAGATAATATAAACCAGTGGACATCAGGTACAGATGTGAATGGTAGATTGCATTTTTATCACACACAAAAATTAACTCTTATACCTGACCTGAATACTCAGAAATGCTGAACAGTGTAAAGATTCTTCTTTTGCTTGTCTAAAATCATGAGTTGAGAGAGTTATCTGGTATCTGAAAAAGAGGAAACATGAATGCCTAATGGTTTAAACCATTTTAGTGCTGTTACCTAATGAAAATTAAAAAGTCCCTGTGTTGGGTATTTTACAAAATGTTTAACTTTTCCTTCTTAGATTTCCTTAATAAACAAATTAGTACTATAATCAAACCATGACTATGAACCATTTTCTTACCTGAAAATTTCTATCTGAATTGCACAGTGGCAAACTCAGGGAATATTTTAATAATATATTTGAAGTTCTACTTGATAAGAAAATATCAACTTGAAATCAGATTGACTGTACATTTCAAATATTTTATTTATTCACTTTTATTATCAATAAACTGTAAAAAATGGGTAATATTTACAAGGTTTGACTGTGCTCTGCATATATTACTTTAATTAATCCTATGGTTTAGGTACAAATATTTTGCATATTTTACACCTATAGGAAAGTGCTTATTACATTAACTAAACTGTCAAAATTATATGCTGAATAGGAAGTGGGAAGTTGTAGCAAGCTGAAAATGCTGTTTTTCTAACTACAGAGAATTCACGTGGGAGAAAATGCTAACTATATACAATTCTATTACTGACTTTAGAATGTGGGAAAAGAATCTAATAATCTTCAGATTTGTAAGGAGATCATTTGCTTTCACTAAGATCAAGATATGAAATCTCTGAGTTATGAGATTTAAACTTTTTAGCTTGAGTTCTCTGATGAGCATGCATTTTCCAGTTATTGTAAGCTCAGTCACATTAGAATTTATTGTTTCCTCCTCTTCTCATTTATCATATTTTAATATTATAAATCAGTTTCAAACATAGCTTGAAAACAATCCTTGTTCCGAGGTTTTACAAAGACAATTCTTTTAAAGTCACGTAAAATATCTGCGTTTTTGCCACATTTATCATCAAAAGGTCACAGCTCCCAAGTGAGGAAAAGTTAATCTGCACACTATTTTGAAATACTCTTCTCTACTTAATAGATGCAGTGCTGTCAGGCTGAGGGTAGTGAAAGGGCTCTGCTATTGGTGGACATTAGTGGTGACCACAAACACTCAAAGGACCATTCAATCACAATTACAGTATCTTTTCAAAAGTGAAACAAGCAACAACAAGAAAAAAAAAACTTTGACCTTTATATGTCTCCATCAGTTAAGGGAAATTTCAAACATATTCTGGGAAATGGTAATGCAATGTCTTTAAAAGAACTTCATCTAGTTGTCACAGAAACACCTGTGCTAGTGATGAATAGTCTCCTAAGCATCGTGGTAAGTGAACAATATGAGTAGTTTGTTTTTTCTGATTGATAAATTTTCTACATCTTTAAATTATGACTTCCAGTAAACATTCTTTTCAAATATGAATGTCCATTGGAAAAAAAACAAAGAAACATAAAAAAGTCATTTAGTGAATTTATATAATATTCAGTTTAAACAAGCTTGCTGGTAAAACTATGTGACTTCTGGCTCATAAGTTCAAAATAAAGAAGCACTAGTTGATGAGTTGAAGAAGAAAAATATGATGCTGTCAAATGTAGCTTTATCAAAACTTTATAGACCCAGCCCTGACACAGATTAGGGATGGAGAGAGTCTCAGAATACATTTTTGATAATTGGTGGCTATGGAGGGGGGTGTTCTTCAGGGTTCCATGCTCTCAGAGACTACCAAAGCTCTAGAAATTGGTCACAATCCCACACATATACAGATGACACTATATGGAAGCAGGGGTCTCTGTGAGTACTGCAGTCAGAAGAGTAACAACCAGCAAGAAACAAGAAGGCACTTTGGTTACACATCACTCAGTAGCCAATGTTGCTTCAGAAGCACAGCACAATTTGGAAAAGGTTTTCTGTTGATAATTGACTCAATTCCATGTGCCCACCAAAGCCTAAAATATGATTACATCAAAATATTTGTAAAGTACATGTGAATTGTCCATAAGGATAGATTCCATAGATTAACTAGGGGGAAAAAGCAAAAAATAAGACTCTGGGGGAAGATTTATTATGGTCTTGGCCACCCAGACAGCACAAGGATTGACATGCTCTTAAGCATTTGCCCCAAGCCTTCCAGATGGCAAGCCACTTACATATGTCTCCATTGGAGGAGACAACCTTGTATGTTGAACAGGTTTGGTTCCTGTTGTGCTTCTCTGAGAATGAAGGAATCTGTGCTTCCTACAAATGGATCCAGAAGGAATTAAATAAAATCCACAAGAAAGAAAGCATAAGACTTTGGGAGTAAAAAACAAAGGAAGAAAGGGGAGAAAATTGGTGATAGATTAGATTCCAACACATTTTGCAAATGCATGATTATTAAATAAAATAATGAGTAAAAATAGGTTTTAAGAAATACTCATGATGCCCATATATGGTGGAGCAGACAGATGAGAAAGATTACCCCAAAATTTTCACAATGGATGTTTTAAATTTTATTCAAATTTTACAAATTTTGTATTCAAAATTTAATGATGATGGCTAGAGATATCACCGTATTCTTTCCATCATCTTGATTTTTGATGTAGTGAGTTCAAGAGGTATGAGGAAACATTGACTTTCAGTTTGTCTAGAATTTCCTTGTAAATTAATAATGCTGAGTACTGACACAAAGTTTCAATTATTAAAGATTAATGACTTCAAGAAATATATGACACGTTTGATGATTATAATTAATAATATAATTCCCTCATCTCTCCCCTTCTCTTCTTCTGTTCTCCAACCTCCTTCATTCTATTCCCTGTCCACTCCTCAGAGGAGGTAAGGCCTCCTTGGGGAGTCAACAAAATCTGGTATACAAAGTTGAGGTAGGATCAAGCGCCTTGCCTCTGTATCAAGGCTGAGCTAGGTATCCCATCAGAGGGAATAGCCTCCAAAAATCCTTATATGTGGTCTTTCAGAGCACAAAATTCTAAAATGTAACTGCAATTCAATTTTTGCTCTTCATTTCTATTTATTCTTTTTTTTATCTTTTTTTTCCATACATTGTTTTGTTTTATTTTTTCCATTCAAGAACATAATTAAAGAAATAAAATTTTTACCTTTCTTCCCCTTCTCCCGGTCCCCTCCCACTACCCCCCCACCCCTCCTCCCTCCCCCTTCTTCCTTGAAAGAGGGCATGGTGCCCTGCCCTGTTGGAAGTCCAAGGCCTTTTTAAAGTATTTTTGTTGTTGTTGTTTTTCAAGACAGGGTTTCTCTGCAGCTTTGGAGCCTGTCCTGGAACTAGCTCTTGTAGACCAGGCTGGCCTTGAACTCACAAAGATCCGCCCGCTTCTGCCTCCAGAGTGCTGGGATTAAAGGCGTGTGCCACCACCACCCTGCTAAAGTAATTTTTGGAAAGACTGCTGTGAAAATGGAAATGAGTGTGTTTGAACATTGAACTTAGGGTCATGTAATGTAGACTTATATGAATTTGGGATGTACCTGAGAAACTAAGGAGTACCTCGTTTCTTGGAAAAGTAATATTGCTTTAAGGCTAACCTTGATCATATATGTTCTACATTAAACTTAGAACACAGTTTTGCTAAAACACTTTCTGTCTTGCTTTGTTCCTTCCTTGGTACTGAGATTCTTCTACTCTGACTGTCTAAGTTCTTAGTGAAACAACCCAGAAACTTTTTCCATTTGATTCAACTGATACATTATAAGAATACCATGTAAATATGCAAATTTTTATGGTGACTACTGTTCTTTCTATATTTTGCCCTTCATAGCCTAATCAGTGAGTTTTCTCCATCTCTTTAACATAACTGCACTAAACACCTGGTACTCATAAATTTCAACTTCCATTATTTTCAACGTGCCTTTTAAAGCTATCATTTCATGCTTGGAGACCTTTCTATATTGTTAGACTGGCACTTGTATATATTCTGCTTCCAAGAATCCTGAAGTTAGTAACTTCTTCAGAGGAACATTAATGACTTAGTGTACGATGATTTAGGAATTGAGGTGTTTACATTATTTCTTTCAGTAAGATTTTTTTTGAAGTTTCTATGAATTCTTATAAATTCTTCCTCTCTCTTTCTTTCACACACACACACACACACACACACGGTGATGAGTGAGAATACAACATATTGTAATGATGAGAGGACTGGATTAGATAGAACAGCCTGCAGTCTTTTCTGGTCCCTAAACATCAAGCAAGATATGCTTTTGGAATTTTAGCCAAGTTAATCCTGTGACGTCAAAGTACAGAATGAGACTTGTGTTGTCATTCTGAAATCCCATGTTCCTGCTTTTGAGATCCCGTACATGTGGACATCTTTCTCCAACTTGTAAGAATATCTCACACGGCACCGCAGGATGTCACTGCCCCCTCTGCCTAACTGTATTCGTAAAAATGCATGGCTTGATTGTATTTGGATGTTCTTTTGCTCTAGACTCAGAAGCTGGTAAACAGACAGTGAACCTGCTTTGTAATCCATTTCCCTTTTTCATTTCAAGTGCCTACTAGATTAATTCATTTTCCTCTCTTTGACTGCAACAGTCTATCATTTCTACAAGTTAATTTGTTTTTCAGGTTCAATCCAACTAAAGTCATTTATACTCCTGTTTTTCTACTTTTCTCCAAACATCAATCTTTTCCTTTCTTTCGGTGTTTACTTATCTCATTTAAAATGTCATTAATTTCAGTAAGCTCTTACAAACACTAAATAAGATATTTGCTTATATCTTATAATTCCTGATGGAACATATTATAAATACCACAAGTCTACAATGACAGTCTTCTCAAAGATCCACAAATTGTCTAATAGGTGCCATTTTATGCCCCTATAATTTTCAGTCACCTATCAACAAATATCACAGGCTGCTATCTTTTCAATTTAACCCAACTTGGGAAGAAGAGAATTAACTTCCTGCCACACGTGTTTCTGCTGTCTTCCAGGAAAACCTGAATTGTATTGTTGCTTCTCCTATGAAATGAATAGCCTCTGATAATGTTGATACTTATTCCCAATTTGTTTTAACATCTGAGAGAATTTAAATGAGCATGGATGGTTATTATTCTATAATTCTACTCCATAATTATCTTCATTTTATTAAAAAAAGATTTTTTCCCTTCCATCATATATATTGATTACAGTTCCCTTTTCTCTTTTTCTACTAGCTTCTCCTCACCTATTTTCCCATCCATATTCACTTCCTTCTTGTCTCTTATTGGAAAGCAGACAAGATTCTATGGGGCAATAATAAACATAATAAGATAAATATAATAAGATAAAAGAAAACTAATACATTATAATTGAACAAAAGAAACCAAGCAGAAGGGGACGAGCCCAGTAGAGGGAACAAGAAACAGAGACCCACCTGCTTCAGCTACTTAGAAATCCTATAAAAACACAAAATGGAAGTCAAAATATATACACAAATGACTGTAGGGTAAAAAGATAGAGCATTAAGTGATTTCTATTGAAAGATGTAAATATAAAGGGGATAGGAAAGCAATATTTATCCATTTTGATTTCACTGATTTCAGTGGGATATCTAAGTTACTTAAGTATATTCAGCATACATACGTGTGACCTAGGTTTAAATCTCTACTGAAGTTCAAAAATCCTTTATGATCTTTAGTATAATATGTGTTCTTCCTTCTTGTAGTCCTTCAAAACATCTATAATTCTCATAGCATAAAATCAAATCCATAAATGTCCTGTTATAGAATGTCATTAAAGTTTCATACATACTGTAAACAAATACACTACAGATTATCCTGATGCCTATCTGCTCTCTGAAATGCCACATTTTATCCAATCTCACCACATTCTGATTACTTTCCCTACATAGAAGACTCACCCTTCAGTAAAATGTACAGCTTTTGAAATCAGTTATTTTTATAGCTCCGTGATTCTTATTTAAATTCTAGATATAAACTTCTCATCCTAAATCTGATGCTTAGTGAGAATGCTAATGACGTGATCCGATCTGTTACTCACCTTATAATTTAAGGTGTATTATTCTTCTCTTTTGTCTCAATTACAGGATGACAATACATAATAAGTTAGACTCCTATCCTTTATGCTCATTTTAGATTAGGATAAGTTATCTAATCTTTCAATTCGCTTTCCATTTATTCTGTATATTTCAGAGCACTCTGGAACTTCAGACAGAAACACATATCCTAAGAGAGCAGTGAAACGTGAATCCTATTTTCTTTATTTCCGGGTTTTTGTTTCCTTTTCCATTCCCTTAGATTTGCCACAATGAATGGAGAGTAAAAAGTAGTTCTAATGTTAGACCTCTCCTTCTTTGTCTTTTTAAAACTCAGCACTACTTAATTCCATAATTTTATACAAAACTCTTAGACTTAATCAAATAGTTCCATATCAACATAACAGTTTGGCATTCATCACAGAATTCTAGCAGTTATGGTGTAGAAGAAGTAAACACTGTTTTTAGAAATAATATAATAATTTAAGCAGTATTTTGGAATTCTATCCTAAATCATTAGAATTTTTAAGTGTCTATAATTAACATATAAACATTAAATGTATTTTCCTTGGGATTTCATCAAAGAAATGTTACTTAATTAGGGTTACAATTGTTGTGATAAAACACCATGACCAAAGCAAACGTAGGAAGGAAGTAGTTTATTTAATCTTCCACCTCCTTATTGCAGTCCCTCATCAAAGCAAGTCAGGGCTGGAATTTAAGGTAAGTATTGAAGTAGGAACTGAAACAGAAGCAGTGGAGCAGTGGTTTTTACTGACTTGCTTCTACATGCTTTCATCATGCATGTGTGTGTGTGTGTGTGTGTAAAGCATTCTGATGGAGAGATTTTCCCAAATGAGATTCTTCTTACCATTAAATCTCTCATGTATCAAATTGACAAGGGTAATCAACTAGGACCAGATATCACTTAGAGTGACAATCAGTAATTCTGAAGCCCTCGGATATGGATTTATGGAATTATTTTACCTTGTTGGTTGCTGTGTTTGTAGGAAAGTATAAAAACTCACATTAGTAGAATTTATAGTCAATCAATGATTAATCGTATTTGGAATGTGTTTTTCTCAATTAGAACTGTATAAGTGACCATGTATTATTAATTCCCATGCAACCTTTACCATAATATACAGAAATTTAAGCTATCAGATAGCTATGGCACCCTTTATGAAGGACAATAAGAAGATGGATTCATACCCAGTTATCTCATGATTCAATATGGCAGCCAACTAATGACTGAAGTTGAGTGCTCTGAGATCGTTAACTGCTTTGCAAGGGCTTTGGCTTAGTCTGTTCACACAGTGCTAACAGATCACTTGCTGTTGGATGAATTACAAGCAACCAGAACTTATCTCTTACACTGCTGAATTCTGAAAAATCACATATTAAAGAGGTTGTAAGTTTGGTTTGTGGTCACAACATGTTTCATGATTCATAATTGACTGCATTTTCACTTGCTTCATAGAGTAGGGGTTTCATGCCTCTTTTGTAAGAGAGCCACTCTCATTAAGGAGCACAGACCTAATTACATACCATATCAGCCCAGTGGAAAATTTCACAGGTCACTTTAGGAGGACACCAACATTCATTCTACACCTATAGGCAGCTACATTCATATAGCTGCTTGTGACCTGGAGCACCAGGGTTATTTCCATGTACCTTCTCATGTTTTTGGAAATGACCTTCTTCTCTACATGATCTTTGTAATGGAATTCTGTACCTAGAGACTAGACATAGACACTGTACTCAGAAGAGACAACCTATAGAAAGAAAAATAAGGAAACAGTGAGAATTTCAGGACAAGACAGACAGGAAGAGGATATGCGGCACAGAGAAGCAGACAAAGTGTAGCAGAGAACCCGTTAGATGATTTTACTTAAGCCTGGAAGTCCTGACCCTTTAAAAACTTTATATTGCAGAAGTGGTTTATTTCTTAAGAAGATATATTTAAGGGGTTGGAGCATGGGTCAGTGCAGATGAGTCCTTGTTGGATCAGCAAATACTGGTTTAGTTCGAGCACACAAATGATGGCTCACAGCCATCTGTAACTCCATTTTCTTGGTTCTGACACCCTCTTCTGATTTCCACGGGCAATGTCAGGCAAATAGTACACATGACTACATGTAGGTGAAATACTCATGTGTGTGTGTGTGTGATTCAATAAATAAATCTAAAATACAAAAATAAAAGAAGAAACTCAGCCAACACTGGAAGGGAAGAATATAAAATATAGTAACTGATAAAAGAAATATATAAATATTTATATAAATATATAAAAATTATAGAAATATCTTTAGTAGTGGCATATTCATTAATATCATATAACCATTTTTGAACATTAAAAAATCATTTTAATTAAATGGTATTTTAATTGAGCATTAAAATTTTGCAGTTGTGAACCACTATGTTTGACTGTGGGAATGACCCAAATACATACACGTGTGCATAGTATATACATACATTGCAGAGGCACACACTATGAGATGTATAACTTCATTGCTTAAAGTTTGTAAAGGAAAAAATACTTAACTTTTCAAATAAGCTCATTCATTAAAACTAAAATTACCTTTGTGTTCATTTTAGCAGTAACCTTTCAACAATCAATGACTTTATACTTGCTGTAATCATTCTTTAAAATTAGAATTATTGAAAAGCTTTGCAATCACTGATGAATGAAAGAAAGAGATATTGATTTGTGACCAGGAGAGATGATTTCTGGCGTGACCATGTGCAGTCTCCAAAGAAATCATTTAACCATGCCGCTTTCCGACACTGGTAAAGTGGGCCAATTTGAAATCAATTCAGCATGTTTTTCCATTTTAATTACGGATTGCTTTATATCATTTTGCATAATATTATGATTAAGTAACTCATGCCTGAATGAATGAAATAGATCAATTAAGAGAATGAAATAGCACTATGAAAATTTAAGAGGCATACCCTTTTCTATAGCAATTTGCCTTCTATGTTTGCTTATTGAGTATTCATGTCTTTGCTTAGATAATCAATGTAATTTATTTAGTAGCTATTTATAAATGAGGAAGGTGCCTTTATTGATTTCCTTAAAAACATCTGTTCATGAACTCTTACCTTGTCCTAATTGTGTTTAGGATCAAGAGGGAAGTAAGCTGCCATTCTCATTGCTTCTTGTTAGTAGTTCCTCCCAGCAATTCCAATAATATTGTCAAATACACAGTACAATGGGCATATAGTCCCCTCAATAATAAGTGCAGTCTCCTTATAAATAATAAAGATTTTTTTAAAAAGTGAAAATGGCTGCATTTCATTCTGGAAATCAGTATGAATGAGACAGGACACAGAGTGTAGACTGATCATCATGTTCAAATACATTCCTTCTCCAGTTTCAGGTTTTGTGATTTTTTTTTTGCGGGGGAGGGGGTGACAGGGGTTTATCATATATTCACATTTAAATTCATGTGACACATTTGATAATCTTTAAGAAAAGCTTTATTTTAAAAATTGACCAGTTGTTAGGTGGTTAAGCTGGGTGATAAAATACTTGGTATTATGCCCAAGAGCCTCAGTTAGTTCCTAAGACCAATACACACACAAATGCATACACACAAACATATTTTCTGGTCACTATTGTGGTATAGGAGGTTCTTTTGCTCATGTGTAGTTCCATTGATTAATGAATAAAGAAACTGCCTTGGACTTTTGATAGGGCAGAACTTAGGTAGATGGGGAAAACAGAACTGAAGGCTGGGAGAAAGCAGAGTCAGGGAGAAGCCATGAATCCTCTGCCTGAGACGGATGCTGGTTAGAATCTTGCCGGTAAGCCACAGCCACATGGCAATACACAGATAAATAGAAATGGGTTAAATTAAGATGTAAAAATTAGCCAATAAGAAACTAGAGCTAATGGGCCAAGCAGTGTTTTAATAAATACAATTTCTGTGTGATTATTTCAGGTGTAAGCTAGACAGATGGATGGGATGAACAAGCAGGCCCTCTCCCTTCAACACTATTGCATTCTTTATATTGTCCATTTCATTTGCCCATATTATTTAAATGTCTTCACTTTCCTCTTCTTCATCCTTTTTCTCCCTCTTTCCCTCTCTTCCTCCCTTCCTTCCTGTTTCTATACCTCCCTCCCAGCCCTCTTGTTCTATTTGTCATCTCCTTGTCTTTCTCTACCTTTCATTTCCATTTTAATTCTCTCTTTATTACTTTTTTACTTTTAACTAAATATCTCCTTGAGAAAATAAGTGTGTGTGTGTGTATGTGTGTGTGTGTGTTTATGATTGCAAATTTAGTTCATTCACATTCTTAGGCTCTTAATATATTTCTATATGATAGGATATAACTGTGTAAGACTATGCACAAAGCAAAGTGCTTTGCCCTCTCTTGGGATTAGAGGGGGATGGGGTGGGAGAGTGTGGAGGAAATGGGAGGAAGGGAGGGAGGGAGAATTTGGATTGGCATTTTTTTAAAAAAAATCTAATAAAATAAAATAAAAAGAACACTAAATTTATTTTACTTAGCAATGTTGAGACTGGAGAGATGGTTTTGCAGTTATGTATGATTGTTGCTTTTCAGAGGAACCCAGTTTGGTTCCTAGCACACACATATGGTGACTCACACCCAACTGTAACTCTAGCTCCAAGGAAATAATGCCCTCTTCTGGCCTTTCTGGGCACTATCATATTTATGGCACATATATGCACACATAAAGGGGAGGTATACAAATGCATATAAACAAAAATAAATGAGAAAATTTGAAAAGGAAATTACATCATGTAATCTAGCCTATAATTTTTTGGAATATTGGGAATTTTGGTATACCATCAAGGAAAAGAAGCCTACTAAAAAGAAATATTATTAGAACATTGTGGAAATGAAGTAAGATTGAAGCAGATAATACTATAAACATTATTTTACAAATTGACAGTAAGTATGCTACTCACATATAGAAGATATTCTTACAGAAACATCTCTGATGTGTCTTCTTGTAATTATCACAAACTCTGAACCTCAAATGATACATGTGCTCTTATGGGGAATGCCATTTGGTGTGGGAGGTCCTTCTGTCTATGTGTTGATTTATTGGTTAATGAACAAAGAACTGCTTTAAGCCTACGAAAGGGAAGAACAGAATTAGGCTGGAAAAATAGGTTGTATGCTGGGAGAAAGAAAGGCAGAGTCAGAGAGACTTATGGAGCCGCTGCCAGAGTCAGACATGCTGAAACTTTGAAACTTTGCCGGTAAGCCACTGCCATGTGGAGATAAACATATTAATGGAGATGGGTTAAATTAATATGTAAGTGTTACCCAATAAGAAGTTAGAGCTAATGGGCCAAGCAGTGTTTTAATTAATGCAGTTTCTGTGTGATTATTTAGGGTCTAAGCTAGCCGGTTGCTTGGAACCAACAAGTAATCTCTTACTATAGCCATTTGGCTCTAAGTTCATTGTATTATTATGTAAATCCTTAGAATTATGCTCGTTTTGTTCTGCTCCACCTTCAGGATCCTTGTTAAGGAAGTCAGAACGTAACATTTTGGGCTTTATTCTCGTCCTTCCTCCTCACCTAACTCGACTCTATATAGAGCCTGACTGCTAACAATGACATGATCTATCAGATGCTGCCCTTCACCACTGACTCCTTGTCCTTGGGGCTTGAACTTCGATCTGTCATCTAACACTAAATCTGGGACTTCTCCTACCATGATCTATGTGACAGTTTACCAACAGGTACATCCTGCCTTGGATGTTGATACTTGTTGCAGCAGCATCTATAAGAGAACAAATCTATTGTCAATTCTCCTTTACAGCTGCAAAGCACCTTTGGTATACAGAATTTTCAAAAGTTAGGAGACTAAAAGTTAGTCCCAGCTTAATGTTTCCATTCTGTCACAAAAGAATATGATATATTTTTAAATGGAGTCTTACCCTCCAGTTCTTGAAAGCAACACATAGAAGTGGCAATAACTTTTTTTTTGTGGGGCCTTACCATACTCCATAACCAACGCATAGTTAGGTAGCCTACCTCTAGCATGTGGGATATTTATTTACTATTTTTATAGTTTGTAGAAGTACCCTTTTATTCATGTAAATGTCTTCATTTGAATTCTTTCACTGTTGTCTTTATTGTTCTTAGAAATATTTCACACTATAAGACTCTGAAGTATTAGCATTTAGTAATGAAGTCGTTTATTGTATATACATAGGATGTAGATTATCTAAGGCCTACCGCCTTCTTGTTTAAGCAAGTGCCATCTAGTTTTAAGTGGATGCTATACTAGAAATGTCCAATATATTTCATATTTTACCACCTGTATCAATTATTTTTATAACAAGTAATTTTAACAAACTAATGTAATTGGGAGGCACTACCATATTTCATTCTTTATAATACACAGCCATTATCTTAAGATAATTTGCATCTCATTCTGTGACACTTCCTTGGGGCAACCAGAAAACCCTATATCCTCATTGGTGTCAGCTCAAGTTGAATGGTTTATCCCAAGGTCAAGGGAGAATCTGGCCCCACTATAGCAAATAGAAACTTCTGTGAGCGATATTTATATCTGTGAGTATAAGGTTAAGCCTATAAAACACATTTACAAATTGTGCTAGTTTAATAAGAAGGAAGCTGCAGATCCTCTAGGGTCCATGATCTCATTGACTATGAGCAGTTGACTTGGATTACATTACGAGGCGTGAATCTGGTCCTAATGAATGGACATTAAATTCACCAAGACAACTCTTGATAATACCCAAAATAGAAAAAACATTATTGTATAATTGTGTATCTTACATACTGCTACTGCTGATTGTTGTGTTTCATAGGCTTTATATGTGGAAGGTCTATTGCTTGCTTTCTTCCCTTGGCAACTTACATAGCCCTTTTCAATATTGTGAGAACTAGTTATTAGCAATCTTCTAGGTTGGTTCAAAGTCAGTTTCTCTAAATCCTGTGTCCTCTACATGTGATGTTTCCAATAATAGATATTAATTTCAAGATCTGAAAGAAAAGCAAAAAAAAAAAATGAAAGTTGCTTCTATTGGTTTGGTAGTCTCTTGGTTTTCCCTGACTAAGAACTTGATTGGAGACTTTGTATGCTTGGTATTGGTTTTTTTTTTTGTTGTTGTTGTTGGTTGGTTGGTTACTGGGGGGATATGAGGTCATAATCATTCTTCCAAGACATAAAATTCTGAAAATTAATTTGGAAGCAAAAAAGACCAAGGATAGCAACCCCCCAAATTTTCCTGAACAAAAATAATAGTGAAAGAGGTATGTGCCATACATGATTTTGAACAATATTATAGAGTCATATTAACAGCATGGCACTGGCACAAGGACTGATATAAAAATACAAAATATAGAATTATCAACAAATTAATACTTTCTTCTATATTTGGAACTTGCTTGAATTTTTCCCTTGGGAAAAAGATAACTAGGATTTTCATTCAAGTTCGTAGATAAATAAACAATTAAAAATAGGTGCTTAAGATATGTCTATGTAACTGAAACTTTGTGATATTTTTTGAAAGAGAAGACAAAATTATATATCAGACAAAAAACAGTAGATCCAACAAATGATGTAGAGAAACCTGTAAATCTAGATGAAGCTGTATATAATTTCATTCATCAGCATCTTGTTATGTTACAATATATATTATTGTTTTATATATACATATATATATCACTGTGAACAAATTGTACTTTGAATGAATCTAAGAATTTAATATAAAATATGGTAAACTTCTGAACAAAAAATAGTAGAATGTTTGCATCAATGTAAAAGCATTGTTCAGGATTTTCTGAATAGGACTTCATTATCAAAAGAAATAAGACAACAATCTACTAAAAGAATATCATGAAAGTAAAAATAAAATTCTGCATAAAAAGAAACCTCATATTTAAAAGAAGAAGCATCCCACAGAATAAGTGAATATATATGCCAGATACATTACCATTAAGAGTCTTAGTATCTAGAATGTAAGAGGAAATGAAAAATAGAATAAATAATAAAATAATAGAATAAATCAAATAAATAGGTGAGATATTGATCCATGGAAAGAAATAGAGAATTCAAACTAAAAATGCAAATGGCTTGGAACACTAAAAAGGTCCTCAATATTCTTAGTCATCAAAGAAATGAAGATTAAAACTGAGTTAATTCTTTATCTCCCTGCAGGCAAAATGGCCATCTTCAAGTTTACAAACAGATGTCAATAAATGCTTGCTGTGGATATAGGGGAAGGAGAACATGTAACTTCTGTTCAAAATGCAAGCTAGTGTGACCAGTTTGCAAATCAATCTGGAAGTGGCTCAAAAAAATAGAAAAAGAAATGCCATATGACCTAACTGTACCATTCCTGGGCATTTGCCAAGTTTACTTTATATCCTCTTACTGGAATAATTCCTCATTCAAGTATATTTCTGCTTTCTGAAAAATAGCTAGGAAACGGAACCAAAGTACTTGCCCATCAATTCACAAATTGACAAGGAAAATGTGATGGATGTATAAATAAAATTGACTTTTATTTGGTTATAAAAATATAACATTGAGAAAAATGAAATAAACTGGAAAAATATACATTATGGGGAAACCCAGAATGACAAGTTATCCGTATTCTCCATATGCAGATCTGAACTTAAGCAGTATTTTTATCCAATGAACCATCTACCCAGCTCTCTTTTAGCTCTGTGAATATGTGTTTTTCCATGTGTGATGCAGTTATTTCAGTTGATTACATATTTTACACATTTAATTATCTATTGCATTTATTTTTAAATTAATTAGTCAATTAAAAGCTTGTTCTTTGACAATTTCGTGCATAATATGTAAATTGCATTCTGGTCACACCCATCTCCTTCATGGTCTCTGATAGCAGTGCTGTGTAATCTCCATACTGACAATAAAATGATTCTTAGAATAGTAATTTTTTCAAGGTCATGTTAAAAGTCTATCATGTAATGATACCCAATTCTAAACTAAAGGAGCTTCCTCTATACATCATAGTTTGTCACCAAAGATGCATTGGTGCATATTTTTAATGTATCCTGTGAGTGTTAACTGGAGTATTTTCTGAATAACTTTGTGTTTGATATTATCCACCAATGCTAATAACCACTTATACATGAGCCAGTTGTTAATATAAAAACAAAAGCAACAGAAACTGTAAATAATTCTTTTGTGTGAAAAAAAATCTATGATGACCTGAGGTCCAGATATTACACAGTTGGATTCTCTGAACTCTGTGACTGAACTACTTGGAAACCAAAATGAATTTATCAGAAATTGAGTATAACAAAAAGTACAATTATCATGAGTTAATGCTAAAATTTGAGGCCTTGAGAGATAGCTTAGTATTTAAAAGCATACCTCTCTCTTTCAGAGGACTCAAGTTCAATTCCCAGTCCCTAAATGGCTTCCCACATCCATATGTAACTTTAGTCCCATGGGATCTGATGCCTTAATCTGACAAGGCATGAACATAGTGTACAAACATAAATGCAGGCAAAAAATCCTGAAAATACTACAATCTATAAATTATGCAATAAATAAGGAGATAAAGAAAGGAAGAAAATATCCTCTCTTATGTGTGGCTTACATATTCTTTCAAACTAAAGGAAACAACTCTGTTTGCAAAACATTTTATAAACTGATGCACTTGGAATAATTATCCAAACATTCATTCATAATTAATCTAAGTCCCAGGATGTTCATTCTTTATTATCTGAAAGTATGAAACACTTTACAATTTAAAGCTATGCCATTAATATTAATCAGTACAGGAGACATCTTCTTGTTTAATGGTACATGAAATAATGTATTATACAGTCATTGGACTGTTGGATATGAGAAAACAGGATAGATAAAGTTTGTAGTAAAGTCTGCATACCAACCAGAGTTAAGAAAAGAAAGCAGATCTGTGAAAAGCTACTCAATGGTCAGAAATTGGTCTCTGTGGTCAACTTCATTCAAAGTGGATAGAAGTAAAGTAAGAAACTGACAAATCTTTACAACTGGAATCAAGGACTTTGGTAATCAAACAAAAAGATTCAAGTAGTTTAGACATGGTGGAGCTGGCGTGAATGCAAATAACCTCAAACAACTTACCTGCAGAGCAACTGAAATCCCGAAAGGAATCAGCTCTGAGTTGGATTAGTTACTCACTTCACTGTGAGAGACTCCTTAGAGCACAATGCAAGGAATAGAGTATTACTCTACACCATCAAATAAAGTCTATTATCATGGGAAAGTCATAATAACATAAGTGGCCTTAGATCAAGATAGTAGACTCATGAGACACATTAGTATTTAATATATTCATAGCCAGAAAACAAGGAGACTGTAACCTTGCCTTTATGCCATTCTCTGGACAATTCACTTCCTCTACCTAGGCCCAAACTCTTCACCCCCCCCCCCGCCAAGACAATGACACCAACTGAGAAACAGGAATTTAAGCACATGAGTCCATGGAGACAATATAATTCCTTCAGCATAAGAGAGAGCAACATTTCTATAAGCTTGGTGAGTTACTCTTCTTGTTTTCATCTATATTCTTGTGGGGCACTGAAACTTCAATTTAATTTTTAATTTCAGATTTTTTGTTTTGTTTTCATGTTTTTCTCACCTATTCTGTAATAACACAGTTAGGGTTAGATTTTGGACATGTGGTCATGCTCTATGTGTCCAAAAATTTCTTAGGAGATTCTTTTTGGTACAGTATTTTCTCCATCAGTTTAATGACAGGATCATTCCCTAAATATAGAAGATGTTGGCAAGCTTGTGTCTTTGCTTTAATTAGCTGCTTGTGACTCCTTTAGGGTTAATGAAAAGAAAAGAAATTATCAGGTAATGAGTAGAAAATTTGATTCAGTTTCATTAATTCATCTTTTGGGATTAGTTGATTGAGCATACTTGAATTTTGTAATTTAATGGATTTCTTTCTGGATGTGAACATGGGTCTAACACAAAAATACCATTACTATCTAAAGGGTGCATGTAATACAGCATTGAAAAATGATCTCGCATTCTCTTTGGTCCCAGGCAGTAGATTCAATCTTCTGTCAAGAAACATGAATGTCTCAAAGACTGGGTTATACACCGTTTAAAATTTGATTCTACATTTAAAAAGATATCTTTCAAAAGATAACCTCTTTAAACATTCTTATACATATTGTGAAGATTGTACAAGTAGATTGTATTGTTTGGAATTTCATTAAAACCACCAAGAATGTGAACTATTGCCTCTTTGTGTGTGTTAAGCTCCCCATCCCAATTTACTAGCCCCATGTGGAGCTTCATCTTACAAGTTGTAGATTATTGTCATTCTGACAAATTCATGAAGCATTATGGCTGAATATACTCTAAATAACTTGAATTCATGGATTTAGCTGATTGAGGAGAAATTATTACTTTGTCCTAGGATTAAGCTTATGCAGTCTTGAAACACTAATACAGTTGTCAGGGCATTTTTATATGTGGTTTTTCTTCTCTGAAGAGCAGCCCCCCATGACTGTTATTGAAATGGATATTTTCTTTCTCATAGTTTCTTTCAGCTTCACTTTATGTTTGTTATACAGAGCTCCATTTATCTTTTTAATTTCTTTTTTATATTTTAAAAATTAACATCCACATCTTGCCTTTATGGCTAAGTATCGTCCTGTGTCTGGTGATGGGGAAGATTGTTTCTCATAGTCATTAGGAAGAATTGCCAGAAGCCATGCACAATGAAAGCCACCCATATTTCTACCACTAGATGCCAGTAGTATCCAGATATAGTATACTCCACTTTAGTATTCAGATATAGTTGGGGACATTGGAAAGTCCTCCTCACAGGGAGAAGGTGTGGAAGGTAAATTCTAATCTTTAAGAGCTGAGCGATTAGTGTGTCACTTAAAATAAATGACATGATTTAAAATTCTCTAGAAATTTTCAAAACTCTTTTTCAAACAAAAATCAATATGCATATATATGATTATGTATAAACATGATTATTTATCATATATTATGCATATTTATTCACATATACACATATACATTGCATGTACATTACATAAACTTTGCATTATATATATACATGATTGTGTGTTTCAAGTGTCCAACAACTTAAAGGTAGTTTTCCCATGCTTGGCACTGAGCTCTTTGTTAGTCTGTGTTCCTTTGTGGTGGGGAGTTTATGAGATTTCAGGTAAATTCACCACAGACATTTAAAAAAAAAACCCTGGAAATTAATTTGAAAGTACAAAAGATCAAGGAGAGAAAAAACTCCTGAACAAAAATAATACTGAAAGAGGTATTGAGGTATTACTATACTTGATTTCAAATTATATTATAGAGCAAAAGTGACAGTATGACCTTGTATGCATATATGTGTAATACACTTGAATATTTAACAACATTTTCCTTCTGCATATCAAGTATAAAAAATTTGCAAGTTTCAACAATGGAAAATTATATATGATGCTAACAACACAACTCATTGTATTATTAAGATGATAATAAAATTCATAATATGTGATTGTAAACAATAGAAGAATCAGTAAAGATTTCATAGCCATTACTTCTACAGTGTGTACAAGTTTTGTCACTATATCAATTATTAGCCTTAGAGATCAGACACAGTTCCCAGGAAAGTTCTTGTAGTTTTAGCAAATTCTCAATCACAGGTATCCCATGTCTCCAGGAACCATCTGTATGTGTTTACCCTGGTTTATTTGTTTCTACGGTGGGAAGTGACAGAAGTTACTTCCTAGTAGCTACAGGAGAAGGGTGCTGTTAAACATCTAGCAGTTCAGGCACAGTGTCTTAGAACAATGCCATAATGCTCAGAATAGAAAGAGTCTCAAAGTTCGGATTATTAGTGAGATATATTACCTTCTATTTCTTTCAGTAATTACTGATTCAATTCTATGTTTTCCTTCAAATGTACATATCCTGGTAGCCTTGGATGCTATTATTTATGCTTTACCAATTGTAGAATTTATGGATTATGTAAAATTCAACTAAGCAATTTAGATATTCAAATCAATGGCACCTATAAATATATATAAATTAGAGGTGAAATTAATTAGGAGTTTTTCATTTGTCTACTAAATGGTGAATAGATTGAGAATTATTAGCATTAAATTATGGATTTTACCTAGGTAGTCTAAGAAGAAAATTTCTAGACTAACTGTAGTGATGGTTAACAGTAAGTTATTTTTCATGTCATTGTCATTTGGGAAGAAATTGATGGCTGCTTAAACTTAATTTGGTTTGAGTCTCTTTGGATCATATTTATAGCTTTCAAGTCGTGTTCAATGAAATTATATCTTACAAGGAAGATGCCAGCTTTGTGGTGACATCTACTTTAAATGCTCCGTTATTCATGAATCTCTATCAAATTTTGTTAGGCTAAGGTTTTAAACAAAACCTTTTATTTAATAAAGCCCTTGATCCCAATAGTAAATCCTCCATTATGAAACTCACATTTTATTTTTGCAGTTTCTGAAGCACATCTGTGAGTGTAATTAGATATGGACTATTGCTTGCAATTGAATGTTGTTTGAGGAGTTTGAGCTGGATTAATCTTGACGTTAGTCTCAGAAACAAAGTCTGTCTTTTATAAATTAAATTGAATTCATAAATAAGTTTATAAGGTGATATTTTGGATCCATTCAGACAGCTGATTTCCAATTTCTGAAGTTAATAATGACATTATTATTAGTTGTTGAATATTTTCATCTGACCAAATTAGAATAGAGTTTTCTGTGATGAGGAATGGCTGGGACTATTAGGATGACATTAAATAATTAATATTTGATCTACCATGACCAAACCTTATTTCAGACAGCTTCTCTCTTTAGGTGAAGAACAACTTAAACCAACTTATTCATTTCCTTACACAATTATTTTTTATTCCTTTAGCCCATTCTTAATGTAAAATTATCAAGTATTGGAATGACTAAAACTAATAATCCCTCAGTTTGTGATGTTTTTCAGAATTTTTTTGTTTTAACTGACTCACTAATCTTTTGCTGGCAAGAAAGCCACATAGCCACTAATTAAACACATATAAATCAGTGTCTAAGAGGAAGGAAATAGGTCTCCTTATAAGCCATTATTTTCTCTTTGTAGCTCAAAAAAGTAACACAGACATGCTTAATCAATCACATTTTTAAAGCTAGCAAAGTGAAAATGTAGGTTTCATGCTACAATATTATGTGAGTGTCAAGTACATGGATATTTCCACTAAAAAGTTACAGTGAGAAGGAAATATGTTTATAATTATGCATTTAATTTACTTTTTTAAGAATACAAGTATAGATTTTAAGTTATTAGGTAATAATCTAATCTGCATAATTATTGATTTATAGTCAACATAATAAGAATTTATTGCTGTGGGACAATAGTCTTGTACCCTGTCACTTGTATTGTTTTAATAAAATGCTGATTGGACAGTAGCCAGGAAGGATGTAGAGGCGGGGCTACCAGAACAGAAAAGTTCTGGGAAGAGGAAAGGCTCAGTATGTAGCTGTCATCCAGACATAGAGGAAACAAGATGAGACTGCCTTACTGATAGAAGGTACCAAGCCATGTGGTTAACACAGATAAGAATTATGGGTTAACATAGGATGTTAGAGTTAATAAGAAGAAGCCTGAGCTAATAGGCCCACCATTTTATAATTAATGTAAACCTCTGTGTGTTTCTTTGGGTCTGAATGACTATGGAACTGGGTGGGACAGAAACTTCTGGCAACAATTTATTTGTGAAATAGTTTATAAATCTCATTTTGCTTTTATTTATTTATAGTTGAATTTTAATTTTATTATTGATTAAAAATTATTTTTCATATAATAGACCTATGCAGCACCCAACGCATGTCTGCGCTCTATGTGCTACCATACAGTTCACGAGCTTCGGGCAAGGGGCTGTTGGTTGAAACATACAAAGACATACAGAGACAGCACAGACAGAGAGACAGACAGACAGACCAAGACACAGACCTCTAGTCACTCGTAAGAAGCCCTTTATTCAATAGCACCATGGAGGCTTATATACCCAACAGTCAGGTGGGCCAACAGGTGAAAACCTTATCCTCTGATTCTCAAGGCAAGGCAACATGTGCTTGTGAAGCAAAGCTTTCAATAACTCAAATCAGAAGTAAAGATCTCTAGCAGGGAAGAGCAGATGGAGGCCAGGATTCCAAATGATCCCAACAGACCTTGATTAGAGTTTACCCTCCCTCTATTCCTTCCAATTATTTCCCACCTTTTCACCTGTCTGGATCGACTCCATGTTTTGTGTCTCTCATTAGAAAAGAACAGGCTTATAAGTGAGAATAATAAAATCTAACAAAGTGATATATAAGAAGACAAAACAAAAACATTCACATTTAAGTTGGACAATACTAACCCACAGAAGGAAAAGAGCCAGAGAGAAAGCGCAGGTGTCAAATACCCCACCCATTCTCACACTCAGGAATGCCATTAAAACACTAAGCGGGAAACCTAATCTAACCTTAGAGAAACTAGTATAGGTTTGGGCAGGCCCTATACATGTTTGATCATGTTGAATTAGATGTTCTTGTTTTTAGATACTTTCTATCCCTTCCAGCTCATGTACTCTTTTTGGCCCCTCTTACATGGAGTTCCATGAGTATTGGGAGTTGGAATTGATATAGACATCCAGTTTAGGGCTGAGTATTGCAAGGTCTCTCACTTTTTGCATTATGTCTGGCTGTTGGTATCTTTATTTGTTCCCATTTACTGCAGGAGAAGCTTCTCTGATGATAGCTGAACAAGGCACTGACCTATGAGGGTAGCAGTGAGGGGCTCCCTATTATTAGGAGTAATTTAATTAGTAGATATTTTTTGAGATTAGTAGTATTTGGTTTCACCTTAGGTCCCTGAGCTGCCTAGTCTCTGGGTAGTCGTCACTCAAGCCATGCCAGGTATGGGTTCATTCTCATGGAGAAAGCCTTAAGTCAAATCAGTTATTTATTGGTTACTTGTAGCTGGAAGGCTGCTTGTTTATTTTGGTACCTTCCTGTACCAAAGATACTAGAACTATAGAGCATAGGCATAAAGGATCTATGTACACACCTGGTTAACTTATTCATAGTCAATGGTATCAGTGGGTACTGTTATGTAGGAGGTCCTTCTGTCTATGTTTTGATTTCATTGGTTAATAAAGGAACTGCTTTGGGCCTGTAGCAGATCTGTAGGAGAACAAAGATAGGCAGGGAAAACTAAAAGGAATGCTGAGAGAAGGAAAGGTGGAGGGAGACGCCACGGATCCATGGCCAGAGGAAGACAAGGAGAAACTTTGCTGGTAGGCCATGACCTCGTGGTGATACACAGATTAATAAGAATGGGTTCAATTAAGATGTAAGAGTTAGCCTGTAACAAGTTATAGCTAAGGGGTCAAACAGTGATTTAATTAATACAATTTCTGTGTGATTATTTCAGTTCTGGGTAGCCGGGACAAACAAGCGGTCCCTCTGCCTACAAATGCGGGCCTTCTTCCTATAGTACTGTCCTCCATGATTGAATCATTTTAGCAGACACATGACAAAGTGTGCATTTTTATGACATAAATTTCCAATACTATCTTCACGTTTAACCTAACATGAATAGTTGATGCTATTTATTTTATACTTTGAACTATAAAATTTACATTATAACAAAAGAGAAGGTGCCCCAAATAGTTTAGATATTTACTTTTTTTTCAAACTGCAAAGAAATAGAGTAGTATACTCTAGAAAATAAATTTTATAAACCTTTATTTAGTCAGGCAGTTGTGGTGCACATTTTTAATGCCAGACCCAAGTGGATTTCTGTGAGTGCAAGGCCAAACTTATCTACAAGAGAGTTTCAAGACAGGCTCCAAAGCTACAGAAAAAACTTGTCTCAAAAAAAAAAACCAAAACAGAAAACCCTTTATTCTATTTCATATATGTGTGTCTGTGACTAGATTATAAGTACATATTTATATGCCTTTAGGTCAAAGGAAACATTGTATCTCCTAGAATTGTATTTAGAGATACAATTGTCTATGTCCATGTTAATAACAAAACCCAGGTCCTCTGCTGGAGTAGCAAGTGATCTTATATACTGATCCATGTCTACAGTCCCAAAACTAGGTGTTGTGATAATTATTATTTCAAGTAATATGGTTTTCAGAGTTTTATTTCATAATTACTTAATGTTTGTTATACTACTTAGGTATCTTCCAATTGAAATTCTATGACCAGAGATCAAGAGCAAGTAATAACTTGCCCAAGGTCTCATTAATCAGTAGATAATGAAGCCTGTTTAAAACTCATCCTTCTGGTTTTAAAAGCACCCTTTCCCATTGAAAATAAAAGCTAGCAATTATTGGTAAATAGCTATACCAAGACTAAGCATCTTCAATAGAACACTAGAACGATGAAATGTTCAAATCAAATATAAAAAAATAAGAGTCAATACAAGTCACCTTTAAAAGTTTTAATAAGATAAATATATTTTGTTATTAAATGGAACTACAGCACAAGGTGCAGTCAGTTTTATCAAGGGGACAACTGGAATAAAACTTTCATTTTTGGTAATACCTTTTTCTTTAAAAGACCTTAGCATTGCTAAGAATTATCAATATATTGAACTAAAAACCATTACTTCCTAGTGAGGAAAAAGGTGGTGGTTATTCATGACTGATGCTACTGAGGTAAAGCTCTCAGGCAAATGATTGTATAAAATTTGTATATTATCTGAAAATAGAATAATATTTGGAGCTTAGAATGAGTGGAGTAATTAGAATAGACAATTACTTTTGTATTTCCAGACAGTTTTATGACTTTTTCTTTTTTATATTGATTTTAAATCTGAAGAGATAACTTGTCAAAAGAAGAATGATACACTTTCTAGTTAATTCTTATATCTCAGTACTGAAATTGAACTGAAGTTACAGACAGAGTGAGCTACTTGACATGGAGGCTGAGAAGAAACTTGGGTCTTCTTCAAATGCAAGAAGTGACTTAATGGCTGAACAATATCTTCATCCACACAAAAAAATTGTGACAAAGAATAACCTAACACTGTCAAAACTTTTACTTATGAAAAATACCATTAATTATATTATGGTTTATGTATTGGAAGAAAAAGTAATTGTTTTCATAAATATAATTTTACATGGATGTATTATAAGTACTTTAAATAGGGCTATTAAAATAGTTTAGTAGAGAGATCTATACAGGATATGTCTTTAAGTAATAGCAAACTCTATAGGTTCTTTGTATGTTGAATTACTTTAATTATTTCACTATAACTGGACTGTCTAAAAGGCACATGCCTTTTTATAATGCTAGTAATTTTGTTTGTATTCCCTTTTGTTCTTTAGCTATTAAAATACCCTCTGAAGATAAGTATTATATGTGCTAATTATTCAAATAATATCTCAAGATATATGGATTTTTTTAAAAAAATAGTCTATTCAGCAATGCAGTAGTGGTGCACCACTATAATCTCAGCATTCAGCAGGCAGAGGCAGGTGGGTCTCTATGAGTTCAAGGCCAGCTTGGTCTACAAGAGCTAGCTCCAGGACAACTAGGACTGTTACACAGGGAAAGCCTATTTTGAAAAAAACAACAACAAAAACAGTTTATTCATGCTTAACGGAGATTCAAAACAAAATCACCTCTCTTCTCTGTGTTTGACACTCGAATATGTTTAGCCTTTCCAGAATTTTCCAGATGTTACATTGAAAAATATATGCAAAAAAAATTGAGAGTGGAAACTCAGTGTATCAAATTGTGTCTCAGGGAAGGAAGCATAAGAAGATAAGTCTTCATTTTTTGTCTCACTTCTCCATTATCTATACTTACAAAGGACTACACACCAGTGGACAAGTAGTTTTATCTTACCCAGAACACTGTAATGATAAATGTTTGAGTTTATATGTATTAATTTCATTTATATTAAATCAAAATGCACATTGTATAAGCATTACAGCTCAGATGGAAATGTATCCTGACACCTGGGTTCAAGGAATACCACAAAATCACACTACACAACAAACCTGACACCAGAGATTTATTGGAAGAGAAAAAAAACCAAGGAGGGTGGCTGCCTCTGCATGGACGAGAATCTGCAGCAAACCGGACAGGATACAGGGCATAGATAGAGATTCTTGGAAAGGGGGTGGAACTTTTCAGGGTACAGCTTTCCAGGGTGGAGATTGGTGGGATTTCCTGTCCAGAGATAGGGATTTTTACTCTGTTGGGTCAGGGCAGGGTCCAGCCATAAGAGCAATTACTGTATTCTGTGGATGAAATCTCGCAATTAGAAGACCTTGTGGGAGGGTCCTGGCCACACAGGTAGCTTACATTTTCCCCTTCTTTGCTTATTATTGATAAACTACCAGGTCAAGGTAAAGGGGGTGATGTTATCCTTAGACTATTTCCTGTTTAATCAGGACATCTCTGTCCTGTGGGCAAAATTGATCTTCACCATCAGGGTATAATCAAAAGTAGCTGTCCCCTGACACTGTACTTAAGGGCTAGTAATCCTGCAATAGTAACTGATTAAAAGTCTTGTTAGAGATCTTTTTAATTCCCTGTTGAAAAAAATATAGAAAAGAAGTTTTTAAGTCAGGGTGCAACAAGTAGGATTAAGAACAGCAGAAGAAAAGAAGAAGAGTAGTATCCAATTCCATATTGGACTGTAAGTGAGCCACTACCCAGATCTTCAAATTGTTTCTTACAAGTTTTGGAGATCCACCTGGAGTTGTCAGATTCTGTCTTTTCCTATACTTAACTGGTTGACACAGAAGCGGCATTTCTCCCTGAAGAAGTGACAAAGACTTCCTCTTTCTGCTGCCAATGAATCTAATTGTCACTAATTCTATAGCACTTATGGTGACCACCAATGAGTCTATTTGACCCTGGAAGGCAAAAAGTCTGAGTCATCCATTGGAGATCATGGATGAAGTGATAGGAAAACTGATGGAAAGTAGCTAATGAAATAGTCCCGAGTTTTCGCACCAAAATGTAAGTGCTACAGCTCTGATGGGAAAGAGCAAACCTGTTTGGCTTTTATGGTAATAGTAAACAAAGCAGGGAGCTCTGTCATGATAGATATATATCATATATATATATATGATATATATATATATATATATATATATATATATATATATGAATGAGTGGGAGAGACAAGTAGACAAGGTAGAGAAGAAAGTAGCTGGAGAAGAACAAGTGTTTTAGTAAGTAGAATTTTACAAGTAGTGGGTCTCTAAAGGGCACTGTAGTAGGAAGGCCAAGCGTAGAACATTCTTTCTTATAAGGTCAGAGATAAGATACTTATGTCCCCTGAGGCTATGGAGGGAGAGTGAGTCTTGAGCATGGGGATATATAAGTTCGGGTTTGATGAGGCCAATAAAGCAAAACAAAAAGACAAGAGTCCCTAAAACTCCAACAGGACTAAATAGGTGAACCCAGTGTACAGAAAGAGAGAGACAGATGCCATGGTACTGTGATATCTATCCGAGGCTCCCAGTGAGAGATGGTAGTAGTCAGGCCAAGGGAGAACAGACACTCTCAGTCATCCATGGTCAGATCAAGGAGGTCAGCTGAAGAATCATCTGGGCTTGATATCCCACTGATGTGAGGGACATGGGGGCAGTCAACATTCAAGTGCCCTTCTTTATACTCCTTGGACATGGTCTGGGTAGTTTATGACGCATCAGACAAGCCAATGTCCAGTGACTTCCTAACTGCATTTGAAACAGAATCTTGGAGGTTCTCAGGCTTTGGGAGGCCAGGAAGCTTGAACAGTTGCTAAGACCAGTGGAAAAGCCTTCACTAACAACAGTTAGATTTTTTATCAGGTTTTCTCATCTCTCTCATGGTACACCTTAAAGCCATTGCTAAGACTTCTGCCTGTGGAGTTATGGATCCTTTCTCTAGATGTTTAACTTTGGTCCTAATACCAGGGAAACTGTGGGTGAAGAAGTACACCATGAGGAGTTGTTTTTTATCCATGGTCAGGATCCATATTATTATATGTAAGAGGGTGTTTGTATGGCAGTTTAGGTAACTGAGATCGGTTATGTTACAAATTGATCTCTACCAAAAATACCCCCAGGGGTATTGTAATTACATTTAGGGTTCTGGACAGTGACTGCCTGTCACTGAGAAAGGAGTAAGGGAAACCAGAGGCAGGATAGGAAGAGATAGGACTGTTAAGGCTTGATAGTGTGATCAAAAATAGTGGAAGATGGGAGTGTGTAGCACAAGTTCTAATAGGTCTTAATAATAAAAGCCTGAAGTCAGATATTGGGGAAAACGCTGAGAGATCAGAGAGATGAAGAAACAAAACTACAGCCACCTTATCTCTAAACATCCCAGACACAAAGAGACTGAGTTTCTGTTTCCTCTCATTTTATCACTTCCTCTCTCTGCCAAGTCATATCACTTCCTGTGTGAGACTTCTGTGGTTAGCTAGTGACTACTTCCCTCCTCTGATCTTCAGACATGCTTTATTTGTGGAAACAAATATCACCACAAGAGTAAAGTATCACATGGCAAAGTTCATCATTTCCAATCCTAGGAAAAATGGCTGTCATCTATGAGCTAACTCCATCCCAGTGTGGGGACAGAAGCTAAGATGTCAGCAAGTCAAATGTTTCTTTTATATTAACTATGTATAGATTTTTACCTATCAGTTCTGGTGTTATGGATTTGAAATTAATCATTTTGTTACAGATTTTACAGAGCATTAATCAAGCACAATATGCTTATAAATCTTGAGGTACAGGTAGTTTCCATAATAGTTTTACAACTGATGAGATAAGATTTCACCCTACGCAAAATTTTAGAGAGTTAAAAACAAACCAAAAGTGTACAAGATGAATATCAATATCACCTATTGGGAATAGTCTGTATAATGGTCTGTCAAGCCCTCCTTGTCTGAGACAGCCCCTCCCACTCCCCATCCCCATCCACAGTCAGGGCAGGCAGATCTTTCTTCTGCTTCTAGTCTGAGTCCCTTCTTTTCCAACTTTCTCTTGAAGACTTTCTGTCTCTGCCTCTCTCTCTGCCCTTCTACCTTTTCTCCTTCCCTTCCATAACCCACTAAATAAATATCCAACTTCACTCTGCATGGCATGCCTATCCCTCTCAGTCTCTCACCACCCCTGTGGCTTCCTGCCTGGGACCTGGCTGCCTTCATGGCCTGCCATGGTCTCGGGACTCACTGCCTGCTGTCTTCTGCTACTTGGGGACATACAGCATGGTCTCATGGCCTGCTACCCACTGCTGCCACTCAGGGATCTGCAGCTTTTTCCTTAAGCTATTACAGTCTGTGCCTTTATGTTGTTTTGCTCTCCTTTCATTTTCACAGTGTATGGCTTGCCTGAAATGGGCCTGAGATTTTGGCAGATAGCTTTAAACAAACATGCTTGGGTCTAAAGTGCCAAGCTTCCTTAGCCTTATTCCCTAGGGAGAGGTGAGTGTGCTATCCTCCTGTTCCACAGCCACAGGATGCAGGACAATCAGATCTGCATCCCCATGACACAGGAAAATGAGATGCGATAGGGGGTCAAGTCAAAGCAGGAACTCAGTTTATAACTGTGAGTGTCAGCTTATATAGGTTAAGTGGCATCAAGTGATGTAAGGGTACCTCCAGCCAATGAGAGAGAGCCAAGCCCTCCCTCTGGCTGGAGAGGCACCTAACTAGATTTTGATGTCTCATGCCTACTTGGTAGCTTTAAGACTGTCCTTCAAACTTGAGCCAGGCTTTTCTCTGTCCTACAGGCCTCGAGGTACAGACACTAAGATAATTTTGTCCCAACATATACTTGGGGGAGCCATACTATAACTCTAGATCCAGATTTTAATTCAAGTTGGACAGCATAAAACAACAGCCTAATGCCACCCATGCCTAAAAGACCAGAATCCCCATAAAACTGCATCGAGTAATCTGAGAACAAAGAAAGCTTAGAGATAGGAAATTCTTTAGTCCTTGCTCTAAAAAAGGTACTGTGGGATAATGCTCTCATAGGTTGTAAAGATTTGTCACTTTTATTGATTTAATAAAATGTTGATTGGTCAGTTAGCCATACAGGAAGTGTCCGTGGGACAATCAGACTAGGAGAATTCTGGGAAGAAGAAAGGCAGAGACATGGCCACAAGCCAGACACAGAGGAAGCAAGATGAGAAAAGGTACCAAGCCATGAGACTAAACTTAGATAAGGATTATAGGTTAATTTAAGTTGTAATAGCTAGTTAGTAATATACCTGAGCAATAGGTCAAACAGTTCATAATTAATATAAGCCTTTGTGTGTATATTTGGAACTTAATGATTATGAACAAGGCAGAGACAGAAACTTCAGTCCACACAAAAGGTGATGCAAGAGGCTGGAGAGAAAAATCACCAGTTAGTGAAGAGTCTGTGCAGTGTGTATGCATGTTGGAGCTGGCCTACTGCTTTGCTTACTCCCTGTCCTGCTAGGTCTCAGTTCAAGCTCCCATTTTTCAAAAAACTTACAGATCCATCTATGGTAACTTACAAGACAGAACATTTATATTGTGTGCATGTGAGTCTGGGGTGAGGGGTAGCCTAGACAAAAACAAATGATTGGGAGTAGAGAAATAGGGAAGGAGGAAATCTCTTTCCATTTCCCCAACAGCTCATAGTATTTGCAAATGTCCCAAATAATATTAAGATCTAAGGTGCCATTAGGTGGCTATTTGGATTGATTAACTAAGGGGTATGAGAGCTGAATTTGCTTGTAAAAATGAATAAATTTAGGGCCCTTGAGGTCAGCTCTCAGGTGGAAAGAGTGGATATTTTCTAATAGGCAACCCACGGGGGAATGAGAAGATATGAAAGACATATTCCCATGGATAAGAGAAAAGGAAAATGGTTTATGAGCTTTGAAAATCAGGTGCTCCAAGAATATCAAAACTTTGATCTATGTTCTCTTGAAACTGAGACAATTCTTAAATTACTAGTAGTCAAAGTATCTTGTAATACAGCTCAGAGCAACCAAGACAACATTTCATCCTTGTAGCAGCATCCATGTCCATCACAATTATTTGACATGTGGTACTAACCCAATTTAAGATTTATGTTTTATTCAAAATCCCCAAAACAAAGTTAAGTCTATGTGTTTTTTAAAGATGTATTCCTATCTACCCAATTTCTTAAATTTGTTCATACATAAACCAGGACTAAAATATGCCTTTGATATTCACAGTGTGTCTAGTTTTGTGAAGTCAATATATCTTGAACATGTATGCTGTTGCAAATTTCAAAAGGATTATTGGTAAATCAATTAGTTTCATTGCACCGTAAAATACTCATATTGCTGTATAAGCTTAAACAGAATAAAGTGTTTGATATCCCTCTGTGGAGGGAGATGGAGCAAAGTTGTAAAGTCGTATTGTACAACACAAAGTACTGGACAGCTGTCTGCTTTGCTCAAATGACTTCCAGCTATAGTTACATGTGTCACCTTTCAGATAGTGTGAGAGCTTTTAACTAGGCACTACTGTGAAAAAAAACCAAAAAAAAAAAACTATAATGTAACACCATGACCTGAAAAATATGTTTATCTTATGATAGCAAATGACTTATTTCAGAAGTTATAATCATTACTGAAATAAGCTGAAATATTCAATTATATTATTTCCATTAGTAGCTCCAACGAGACTATATTTCTCTCTGGTGATTTATCTAATGATAAATGATATAATAAATGATTAATGTGTAATGATTTTGATGTCATAATTCTTTTGATTTTTCAAACTGAAAATTGACAAGGTTAAGAAAGATAATAGATGAAGAATTTGAGAAAGAAACTAATCAATGTTCAGGGCTTCCCTTGTGTCTGGCCCAGACACAGAGAATGTTGAGGAGGGACAATATAATACTGGCATGCTGCAGGGAGGGTTAAAATGCTACATGTTTACCTTGGCTGATTCCTCTTGGTGCCAGATTAAAATCTTTCTTATTTTATAAGAGATGTTTAACTTCTTAAAATTGTTTTTATATTTTGAGATTATAATACAATGGCATGGTTTACCCTTCATTTTCCTCCTTTAAAATCCTTCCATGGAATCCATCTTTCTGGTTTCTTTCCAATTTATGGGTTTTCTTTGTTACTATTGTTGTTCAACATGTTAGGTGTGTGTGTGTATATATATATATATATGTGTGTGTGTGTGTACATATATATATGTAAATGTATATATCTTGACTGGTTTGTGGATTAAATGTGTTCAGCATTCATATATTGCTATAAAATTTGAAAGATCATGGTGTGTCACTATGGTATGTATTCTGTCAATTATATTTTAAATAAACACTGATTGGCCAGTAGCCAGGCAGGAAGTATAGGTGGGACAGCTAGACAGGAAGTAGAGGCCTTCCTTTGGCAGCAGATGGGAACAGATGCAGAGATCTGGAACAAGATATTGTGTAGAGAGAGTGTCTAAATTGGAGATCTCCACTGGATCCCTCCCATCACAGCTAGTGATAACGGAGAAAGGAAAGGAAAGATTATAGGAGTCAAAGAGCATGAAGAACCCCAGGAGACCATGACCCACAGATTCAAGTAATCAGCGTTCACAGGAGCTCACAGAGACTGAATTGGCAAGCACGGGTATTCCAAGGGTCTGCACCAGTCTTCAGCATATGTGTTTTAAGCGTTAGCTTGGCATTTTTGTGGTATGCATGACAGTGGAGTGTCTCTAACTCTTTTTCTGGATCCTGGGACTCCTTTCCTTCTCTTGGGTTTCCTTGTCCAGCACTGACATAAGGGCTTTGGGATTGTTTTATTCTGTGTTGTTTTGTCATATTTGGTTGCAGTCTCCTGGAGACTCTCTCTTTTCTAAAGGGAGACAAAGGGGGCAGATCTAGAAGAGAGGGTAAGTGGGGGGACTTGGGAGGAGTGGGAGGAGGAGAAATGGTGACTGGGATGTGTTGCATGAGAGAATATGTATTTAATTAAAAACAAAAGTATTATTAGTAAATTAATCAGTTTCACTGCACAGGCAGATACTTGTGTTGTTGTGTAATTTTGTAAAGAAAGAAATATGAACTTTGTGAAGGCAGGTGAGGTTAATGACCATTTTTGTATAGAGGTGTGTATTAAGAGGAAGACTGGTACAATAAGTTCCTGTGCCACACATATTTTTTTTATTTATTTTCTTTTTTTTCAGCTCTTTATTTTTTAAAAAAAGAAAATAATTATCTGTTTTCATTTTACATACCCATTCCAGATCCCACTCCCTCCCCTCCTGCCATCTCCTCCATCTACCCCCCTCCATCCCGTCAACCACTCCTCAGAAGGGCAAAACACATTGCTTTGGGGAAGGTACAAGACCCTCCCTGCTATATCTAGACTGAGCAAGGTATCCATCCAAAAAGAATAGGTTCCCAAAAAGTCAATACAATCCCTAGGAATAAATCCTGGTGCCACTGCTAGTGGTCCCATAGTCTGCCCCAGCCATACAAATGTCACCCACACAATAGAAGAATTGGATTGTCAATGTGCTTCTGTCTCTTAATTTATTTTTATAAACACAATGAAATTGTAATTACTTTTAAATAAAATTTAGAGACGTTCTACTATATTCCATTCTAATGGTAGGGGTTAGCTTAAAACTATAGGATGAGTTGTGTCTCTTAGTGCAATGAGTGACAAATGCCATCATTAAATAGAGTCTAAGAACTTTTACTAAAACATTTAACCATATCTAAATCTTGTATTACACATTAAGAGCTTAATCATAGTAAACTGTAAAATGTTACTTTGCAAGACATGCAAATAAATTTCATACAAGAAATGCACATATTATATTTTCAGTGTGCTCTCAGTACTATACATTTTCTGATCAGAATAAAACATCTCCCTTATAGTCTAAAGCTTTCTTATCTTTTCCCTTACTAGTAGGTAAAAGTTCTATTTTTAGTAGAATTTTATTTTCAAAACTGGGCAGAGCTCTCGTTTAGTCAGATTTCACTGCCTAGAATGTATGGGAGTAAACAGATACTCACCAAGCTAGGAATGTTTATCACTTGATATATGCAAGTTATCTCAACTAATCTGTATATATGAATAAATTTTTCTTTATACATATTCCTCTTGTATGGTGTATTGCTGCATTAAATTTTCTGTAATGTTGTTACTCTTAATCAGAATTTTGGCATCCTTACATATTTCCTACATACAGGTACAGCATAATATAATTTGTTTATGATTTGACTGAAATATTCAACTAAAGCAATTTCTAAGATGTCACAAATTTTTCTTATATCTCAAACCAGCAATTTGAGGCACTGATAAATTTATCACTAGCTGGATTTACTCATTTTGACATTTTATCTGACAGGCCAAAAGTGATTAGAAGAAATAACATCTGAAATGTCCAACATGCCCTATTTAAGGCAGGAGTGAGTGTAACAGAAGTTCAGGGACAATTGCTATAGGACTACCTTTGTAATTATTTTTTCATGCAAGAAACACTTGAAATAAATGTAACTATTTGAATAGCTCTTTAAATTGGAAATATATGACATGTATGTAACACCTTTATCATATTATCCAGATCTCAGAATATGAACCATTTTAAAGACATATCCTACAAGGTATGCTGTTTTACATATAATGACTCCTGCCTTAGCTACTTTTCTGGTGCTATGATAACACACTAGGACCAAGGCAATATATAGAAAAACAATTTATTTGTGCTATTGCTTCCAAAGGTATGAAGTTCATCATGATAGGGAAGTATTCCAGCAAACGTCAGTGATGGTTGCTAAAGTAGAATACAGAAAGCTCACATTCTTTACCTTTAGCGTGAAGTCAAGATAGCATTGGAAGTAGGGTGAGGCCTTACTTTTTGAGCCAGTTTTCCCCTCTGAGCCATTCACACAGCACCACCAATTTGGAATCAATGTTATAAATGCCTGAGATCATGGGGTACATTTCTCATTCAAACCACTGCAGGCTTTCTGCTCTGCCCTTGCACCAGCTATTTAATGCAAGAATTCTGACAACAATTAATAAAATTGATTCATCATAAAATCTGCTGTTTTACTTATGGTATCTTCTGTTATCAAACATTGCAGAATCTAATTATGCTAATATAGTAGTAGAACAATTACCTCTGAAATAGGCTGCTTAGCTTTTTATTAGACCAATCAGAATGAACCTTGGTAAAGACATATCTTCACAGTGTTTAAAAAGATCATTCCACAGTTGATAAAACTTAGTAACACTGTTCATATGTCAAAACGCTTCTGGGCACCAGGGAAGCAACCCAAAAGGGTTTGTTTCTTTTTTTTTTCTTTTTTTTCCACATTTAATTTTTTATTATTGCATTATAAATAGTACCATTCAAAATTTCCACCTCCTCCGCTCCTCCCATTTCCCTCCCGCTTCCCCATTCCCCCTCCCCTTTTCCCCTCCACTGTTCAAAGCCATGAATTTCTACTCTTTCCCTCATCGTTTAGTCTGTGAAACTTTAAGCAGAAAGAACTAAACAAACAAATCAAAATACAAAACAAACTCACCTAAAAAAAAAAAAAAAAGAGATCATTCCACTATACTAAAAGTGTTTCTCAAGTTGTTCGTAAGCTTTAGTGACTTCATTTTAAAACAGTAGGATCTTACTCAGAAAATTGTGGCTTGATAAATTTATATCATTCTAAACCTGTAAACATGTGTCCATTTTTAAAGTAGCTCTCTGTTTAATCTTTTAATTGTTAGGGGGAATCTGACTGTGGTGTTATAAATACTTTCATATAGCATAATGGAGAGATGCTTATAGAGACTGCCTATATGCAGCCCAACAAAAATGATACAGTTTCATCAAACCAAAGAGATAAATCCTGAGTAAATGGTAGCCAAAGTATCTTCCCTCAAAAATCTAGCATGAAGTAAGATCCCTTCAAAGTCCTCTGTGGATCTGGAAAGAGGATATCCATGTAACTTTCTCTTCAGGTCAGCATTGAAAAAGAGAGTAGGAATGACCACACTGGTAGTCCGAGGTTCTAATGTGGGTGCTAGGAAGCTAGGGAGTCAGCCTTCAACAACAGAGATTACTGTGACCCACTCTCTCTCATCCTGCTGCCTTAGGTCGTTATTCTGATTAGAGAAGAATGTGTGCCTCAATGAAGGACTGAAGAGAAATTTATACAGAACATCCTGAGCAAACAATTAACCTATTCAACAATATTTTACCTAGCAACACTTGTATGTGAATACTGACCTTACTCTGCCCCCAGTCTTCTGGAAAGATTCAAATTCCCTTGGGATATACTCAGGGCAATGAACACTGTGCCTCTTCAGCCTTCTTTCAGACAAATAGCAAAAGTCTGTCCAGGTCTGGCACTTCTATGGTTCAGTGGATTTTAGCATATTCAGTTTTACTTTATCGACAAGTTGCTCCTGAAAAGCTATGATTATCCTTGCTCCTGACTGCCATTAAAATCCATTTCTTCACAAACCAACTCTTTTTTCACCTTAATTTTTAATCAGCTTTCAAGGTAAAAGGTTTTCTTGTGTGTGTGTGTGTGTATTCAGGCATCTTTAGTTTTGGTGGGCCCTACCCTGCCCAGTTTTTTGCCTTCCCTATATCCCTGTACTCCATTCTGATCTCTATAATATGTAAGGTAAAGGGGGGAAACTGGGACTATAAAATCAATGTTTATTTTTCAGTGTATAACTTTTATATTTACCCCACATGACAAGGTTGATTCAAATGATCACACAGTGTACATTTAGTGATGTAGACATATTTTGTGGGGCTATACCATCTTGATGACAGATATCAATATATTATTGCTTTGATTACCCAGTTGGTAAAGCAATTTGATAAGTATTTTAATAGTATTTATCAGTCTTTTACGTGCTTGACAGCCTTTACTTTGACTGTAATATATTGTTTCTCAACATTTTATGCAAGTGTCACTGAAAAAAGAAAGACATTTTATATGTCCCTATAGGAAATGGCTGCTTTTTCTAGAACTTTGAGTTCATCCTTCCTCCAGTGACCATGTGTCTCTGAAAACACAGGGGTGTGATTACTTTAAAATATAATCTGGGTAGGAAATGCACATGACAATCTGGACAGAAAGCAATCACATAACAATAATTGCCTAGAAAATCTCATAACATAGCATTCTTGTCATGAACAGGTAAGATTATTTAACACTCTGTACCACTCACAGAAACTTGGGTGGCAAATAAGCATCTTGACACTTCACAGAGTAGATCGGTTGAAGGACACTCAGTCAGTGTGCAATGAAACCAAGCAGGGATGGATTACACTGAGTGTTTATTGTGCTGTGCCATCAAGTGAAAGTGAAACAAGACTAATCTTCTTTTAACTGTTGTATCCATTTTACTTTTTCTTTTTCTCTCCTTGGAACTCCATCACCTTAATCCCTCTGTTTCCTGTGATACAGAAGGACAACAAGCCATTCCTGTAACAGCATAAAGCTTCTTACTGAGTGCTCAGCAGCTGCATTTGAATGAATCCTTATTACTGACTGACAGCTTGCAACCAATCAATTTCTGTTTCCCAGGAATTTTAATCAGGCGGAACATTTAACAGATTGCAAATATCAGAGGCACTTTTTAACTTTTAAAAATAAATTACATATTTTCTAATAATCAAGTTTATTTTTTTTAAAGTATTTTCAGTAAAGAGTTGGTGCTAGTGACAGCAATCATAGTTATCAGCCTCTAACATTACCGGGAAGGGGGACCCTCAAACGAGGAACTGTCTTCATCAGATTCGCCTAGGCAATTTCTTGATTGCTAATTGATGTTTAAGGACCCAGCCCGCTGGAGGAAACAGCCCTTCCTAGGCAGAGGAGCCTAGGTTATGTTAGAAAAGCATTTGAATGTGAGCCTAGGGCAATCCAGTACCAGTGTTCCTTCATGACCTATGTTTGAATTGCTGCCTCCAGGCTTCTGCTGGTATTTCTGGCTTGGCTACCACCATGATGAGGTATAATCTGCAAATGAAATAAACCACTCTTGCTTTTGGTCATGGTGTTTTTCATAGCAGCAGAGAGCAAACAAGAACAGAGTCGAACATTGCTAATTTCCAGTTATCTCTGACTCTTCAGTTCCCTCACAGCACCTTCTGTATTAGGCATACTTCGACAATCGTATATTTAGTGTTTGAAATTTAAACATTATTCATTAGTCAGAATTTCCTGCTTGTGTATATTTGATATCAATGTCCTTTTCAAAATTTTTTCATAGAATTCAGTTTTCCTCCCCTTTTTTCCAGCCAGCTAAAATTAAAGTGTGATTTGGTGCAGATTTGCTCACATGTGTTTCCTAAAATATAAATACTGAAATGAAATCAAATTCTCATCTGTTTTTTATAATTTAATCTCTTTTACTGAAGCACCCAGAATTATTTTCCTTTTTGCTTTAACAACTCACTATAAACTTGATGTCCTAAAACAAAGCAAATATAAACTATCTCACAGTTCTTCAGGTCAATGATCAATCAAGGGTCTAATAAGGCTGAAATGCACTCTGTTATTGTAGTTCTAGAAGCCAGTCTACCTGTTTCTGTTTTTCAGGCTGAAAGGCTTTATGTATTGCATAGCTAATGAAGTCCTTTCTCCACTCTACAGAGAGAGAAAGTGGGTCACTGGTCCATATTCTACAGTTGTATCTTCTTCTGATTCTAGCCTAAAGAGTTACTTTCCCTTTTTTAAAATATTTATTCATTTCCTTGTCTTTTAATTTATTTAAGACAATGTCTCCCTTTGTGGTCCAGACTCTTCTCTGATGCAAAATGCACCTTTCTCAGCTTTTCCAGGGGTGAGAGCAGAGGAGTGGTAGCTTTTCTAATTTTAATTTGTTTCCTTACCAGAAGTCACTATGAAAGCACTAGATAATTTCCTTTTTTTTTTTTTTTTTTTTTTTTTTGGTTTTTCGAGACAGGGTTTCTCTGTGGCTTTGGAGCCTGTCCTGGAGCTAGCTCTTGTAGACCAGGCTGGCCTTGAACTCACAGAAATCCGCCTGCCTCTGCCTCCCAAGTGCTGGGATTAAAGGCGTGTGCCACTACCACTCGGCTGATAATTTCCTATTCAAAATGTTGTTAAAACCTACAAAATTAGTTGGCTTTACAAGATAGTAAATTCATTGATTTTAGTGACCAGAGCTTATTCAGGTTTGATGGATCATTATTTTGGTCCATTATGAAATTTTAAGCTCTGCCCATCAAAATCCCAACAAAATTCTTCAAAGACCTTGAAAGAATGGTACTCAACTTCATTTGGAAAGCAAAAAACCCAGGATAGCCAAAACAATCCTCGGCAACAAAAGAACTTCTGGAGGCATCAAAATCCCTGACTTCAAACTATACTACAGAGCTACAGTACTGAAAACAGCCTGGTACTGGCATAAAAACAGACAGGAGGAACAATGGAACTGAATAGAAGACCCGGATATCAATCCACACATCTTCGAACACTTGATATTGGATAAAGAAGCAAAAAATATCAAATGGAAAAAAGAAAGCATATTCAACAAGTGGTGCTGGCATAACTGGATATCAACATGTAGAAAAATGAAAATAGACCCATATCTATCACTATGTACAAAACTCAAATCCAAATAGATCAAAGACCTCAATATAAAGCCAGCCATACTGAACCTTATAGAAGAGAAAGTGGGAAGTACACTTGAACGCATTGGCACAGGGAACCACTCCCTAAATAGAGCCCCAGCAGCACAGGCACTGAGAGAAACAATTAATAAATGGGACCTCCTGAAACTGAAAAGCTTCTATAAAGCAAAGGACATGGTCAACAAGACAAAACGACGTCCTATAGAATGGGAAAAGATCTTCACTAACCCCATATCAGACAGAGGTCTGATCTCCAAAATATACAAAGAACTCAAGAAATTGGACACCAAAAGAACACATAATCCAATAAAAAATGGAGTACAGACCTAAACAGAGAACTCTCAACAGAGAAATCTAAAATGGCTGAAAGACACTTAAGGAAATGTTCAACATCTTTAGTCATCAGAGAAATGCACATCAAAACAACTCTGAGATTCCATCTAACACCTGTAAGAATGGCCAAGATCAAAAACACTGATGACAACTTCTGCTGGAGAGGTTGTGGGGGAAAGGGAACACTTCTGTATTGCTGGTGGGAATGCAAGCTGGTACAACCCCTATAGATGTCAGTGTGGTGATTTCTCAGAAAATTAGGAAACAACCTTCCTCAAGATCCAATAATACCACTTTTGGGTATATATTCAAAGGATGCTCAATCATACCACAAGGACATGTGCTCATCTATGTTCATAGCAGCTTTGTTTGTCATAGCCAGAAACTGGAAACAACCTAAATGCCCCACGATCAAAGAATGGATAAAAAAATGTGGTACATTTACACAATGGAGTACTACACAGCAGAAAAAAAATAACGACAGCTTGAATTTTGCAGGAAAATGGATGGAACAAGAAAGCATTATTTTGAGTGAGGTAACCCAGACACAGAAAGACAATTATCACATGTACTCACTCATAGGTGGCTTTTAAACATAAAGCAAAGAAAACCAGCCTACAAACCACCATCCCAGAGAATTTAGACAACAATACGGACACCAAGAGAGACTTACATAGATCTAATCTACATGGGAAGTAGAAAGTATAAAAAGACAAAATGTCCTGAGTAAATTGGGAGCATAGGGACCTTGGGGGAGGGTTGAAAGAGGGAGGGGAGAGCAGAGAGAGGAGCAGAGAAAAATGTGGAGGTCAATATCATGGAAAAAGAAAAAAAAAGAAAATAAAAAAGGTAAAAAAAAATTTAAAAAAAGGAATTTTAAGCTCAATAATCTTTTTTCAAAATAAATTAGTTTTGATTTAATGGATTGGTGATTCTGAATCAAATTTAAATATGACAGTTATTATAGTATGAATATATTTTAAATTTTATTTCAGATTGTTCTCATACATTAAATTTTCATCATTTATGTTACCCATCCTCAACTCCTATCAGATTCTCTCCCACCTCCCTACACAACCAGCTTTATTCTCCCCTCCCGTCCTTCCTTTCCTTTTCTTTTTCCCATCTTTCCCTTCCCTTTTCTTACAAAAAAGAAAAATGATGGAAACTAAAAATTAAATCTAACAAACTAAATCTAAAAGGAAAAAGAATAAGTGAGGCAAAAAATAAACTAAGCAAAAATGTGTGCTCCCATGCAGAGACAGACAGACAGACAGACAAACTCTCTCACACACACACATACACACAGAAAATAAGTAGAAAGCTTATTTTCCTTTAGGTAGTAGTTTACAAATACAAATGGCTCTTCGGTTAGAGATGAGGCCTTTTATCTACTTCATGTTTTCAGTGCTGGAATTTTGTATGATTTCATTTGTGCAGGTCTTGTATGTACTACCAGAGTAATTGTGATCCATCCACCACCTCTGACTCCTACTTTTCGGGCTCCTCTTCCTTAGATATCCCATTCCCTTGAAGGGAAAGATTTGATGAAGGCACCCTATTTAGGACTGAGTACTTCAAAGTCTTTTATCCATTTTTCAATTGTCGGTCTCTGTGCTAATTCCCAATGGCTGCAAGAAGACTCTTCTCTAACGAGTCTTGAGGATTCTTCTACTTTATGGCTATAGCAATATGTCATTAGGCATCATTATATTGCTATGTATCATTAGCAATATAGTAGTAATAGGTTTTTGCCTAGGCACATGAGTAATCTAGTCTCAGATTCACTGTCATTTTAGCAATGTTATATGCTTGGGTTCCATCACATGGAGTGAGCCTTCAATTGAATGAAAACTTGATAGGTTATTTCTCTAACAGTTGTGCCGCTATACCCTGCAGGCAGATTGCTAACATATGTCACAGGGTTTGTAGCCAATTGTTGTTGATCAGTATTTTTCTCCTGCAGTAGTATATACAGTACCTTCCACAACCAGGACCACTAATCAATACTAATAAAGCCACTCCTTGGGCACCAGCTCGAATTCTCCAAGTTTGATATATAAGTAAGTTATGTCTTCAACAATAGGGTCTTATCAATATTTATAGAGTAACTGAAAGGTGCAAAAGTGACCTATGATATTTGGGTGGGTGTTCTTAGGTCAACAACCCAACAAAATATAACCCATTCCTGTAATTAAAGGTTTTGCTTGGTACTATAACTTGTCTAGCTGCAGTATTGCCCCCTCTCCACCTGTGTGATAAACTCATTTAAATTCCTTTGATATAGGTATATATTTTAGGAAAGCTCAACATTACTAGATTTCCATGTGGTTTTCAAAAAAACTTTTGGTGTTAGTTATCCCTCTTGATATTCTCTCATCCACATTCCCCCTAAATCTCCCCATTTTATTCTCCTATTCTCCACAACACTAAAAAATGGAGACTTCTCAAATCTGGGTGTTATTCTTGCCTAGGAGGCATGTTAATCTTTTCTATGTTATTCCAAATCTAGCGTACGTGCTGCTGAAGTGAACGCTAGTGCATATCATTCAAGAGATGAGAAAAACATCAGCTGATGCACACCTGAGTGTACGTTTGAAACAGGTAAGAATTGTATGCATTCTTGAGAGGCTGTTTAATTTTTTCAACATTTTCTATCATGAAATCAGTTCTGTACCAATGTTTCTAATGTTTTTTTGAATAGAAAATGAGTGATATAATTAAATACATGTGATAGTATCTGGTAGATAGAAATTTTCCACCATAAATAGATTTTGCTATTTCAAGAATAATTAAAATAAAAATATTCCTTTGAATATGGGGTTTAATCTAATGCTTACAATATCATAGGTAATGTATATTTGCAAATTAGCCAAGGGAAGCATTTCTAATCAAAGGTCTTTTCACCCAAGCATCTTCTAAATTAATGTATGTTTGTGGAGGCCCAAAATGTTGGCCTATTTCCATGTTAACAAAAGATCGGAGAGCTGGAATTTACCTCTGTTCCTTCAAGTTTATTGTGTTTCTACCTCAAACATAAGTCCCACCTATATTTAGGTCAAAGAGTTCTGCTCTCTCAAGGTTATTGTCAACAGGTATGGCTAATACCCAGACTTGTATTTCAGGAATAGAGAAGTAGATGTTTCTACCCCAAACAAACGTCTAAGAATCTGACTAAGGTTCCAATTCCTTTAAGGAGATACCATTGGATTCCACCTAAGGAGTGGTTTGCCTACAAAATATTTGGGTCTAGGGTGACTTGTTTTGTTCTAGCAACAGAATGTTTAACTAGGAACTAGCCTGCAACCTTCAATGGGAATGTTCATTGCCTTGTATCATGGTAATGCAGGCATTGTCTCACTCCTGCCTTTTGAGGCCAGGGGTATTTTAAGCAGTTAGAAATTAAACTTGGGGATTTTCAGTATTCACTGGAACTTCCTCCTGATACTATTCTATGTTTTTCTGTCTTATTATTTTCATGCATCTTTATATTCTTTCCTTATATTTCAGAAACATCATATCCTTACCCTTGCAAGAGGTATTTTTGTTGAGGCTGGTCCCTGAGAGTAGGCCAGCTATTATCATTTTGTAATATCTTGTAAATTTTCTTTTCAAATTATATTTTCAACTGAAAGAGAATTACATCACTTTACCCTCTTTCCTCAATCCAGTTCCTCATAGAAATTCTTTCTCTAAATATAAGTATATAACAATTGTATTGGTATGTCCTGTCTGTTTAAGAGACAATCCCTGCCCAGTCCCTCCCCCATCCACCACTAAGGCAGGCAGATCTTTCTTCCTGCTGGAAGCCTGAGTCTTTCATTTCCTCTCTCCCTGGAAGAAGTAGCTACTGCTATAGCTCCTCTTCCCTCCCCACCTCTCTCTCTCTCTCTGTTTCTTTCCTCATCCCCCTTCTCCCTCCCTTTCCACTTCCCTTCCATAACCCACTATGTAAATATTCAACCTGACTCTGCTTGGCGTGCCTATCCATGTCTCTGTCTCTCACCTACCTCTTGGCTCCCTGCCCAGGACCAGCTGACTTTGGAGACTTGCAGCTTGGTCTCATGGCCCAACTCCCACTGCCATGGGCAGTTGTGTCTGCATCAATGTCATCCTCTATAACCACCAGCAGCTTTGATGGTGAGTTCTCATTTTTCAGCCCTCAACCACAGCCTTCACAGCTATGGTTGAGCCCTTTGCTTCCTTCCATAGCTAAAAACGTGACCAGAAAACCCGGGGTCAGTCCTCCCATGCTAGCATTACACACACTGTGCAGTGCATTCCACTGGGGGCCCAGGGTTCCTTGAATTTTTCTTTCTCCTTTTTTTTATTTTGTTTTATATATATATATTCTTTTATTTTTCATTTAAAAAAATTTACACTTCCTCCCCTTCTCCTAGTCCCCTCCCGCTCCACCACTAATCCTCCCCTGCTTCCTTAAGAGGGGGCAGGGTACCCTGCCCTGTGGGAAGCCCAAGGCCCTCCCCCCTTCATCCCAGCCTAGGAAGGTGTGCATCCATATAGACTAGATTCCCAAAAAGCTAATACATGCAGAAGAGATAGGTCCCAGTGCCATTATCATTGGCTTCTCAATCATACTACAAAAGCATATGTGCAACTATGTTCATAGCAGCATTATTTGTAATAGCCAGAACCTGGAAACAACCTAGGTGCCCCTCAAAGGAAGAATGGATTAAGAAAGTGTGGAATATATACACATTAGAATACTACTCAGAGGTAAAAAACAATGACATCCTTAAATTTGCATGCAAATGAATGGAAATAGAAAACACTATACTCAGTGAGATAACCCAGACCCAAAAAGATGATTATGGTATGTACTCACTCATTAGTGGACTCTAGCCATAAACAAAGAACATTAAGTTTATATAGTTCTTTTCTTTTCTTTTTTTCTTTTTTTTTTTTTTTTGGACTACTCGTCAGTGGTCCCTGCCATGAGAGACCACGCGAAGCGGCCTCTGGCCTCTCTGGCTTCCAAGTTGCCCCGACCGGAGCCAGTCAGGCTTCAACACCCTGCCTGTAAACAAGAGACGTCTTTCTATAAGCTTTACTGTGTCGCCGCAGCTTTCACACCCCGCCTATATTGGGGAGACACCCACTTATAAGTTTTGCAGTGTCGCTGTTTTCATACTTTCGGCTATGGTATAAACCCTCACTCTGCTTTTCTTCAAACTGGTCTCTGCCACCACTATTGCTGCCAATAAGATTGGTTGGATCCACAAGGTGGCTGTTTTCAGTTTCAGCCTTTTGCTCCCTGCTGCTGCTTGTGGCACGGTGATTCAGCAACAGGGCAGATCACGCCTCTAGGTCTCTCTTCCATGCGACATGTGGCTGCTGCCATTTCTGCTGAGGTCAGGTGACCTTACTGCCATCTTAACTGACAGCCAGGTCAGGGGACCATGTCCTGCCATCTTTACTGAAGTATACCCTGCATGGTCCCTGGCTTACTTATGTTTTTGACTTTACATTCCTTTTGCTCACTCTGTCACATGTGTGTTTTACACAGTGTTATGCCTTTGGTAGGGCCCACCAAGAGCACTCACTTCTCTCAATTCCTATTAACTCTGGTGTGTGTACATGTGACTTAAATGCACCAATGTTTACTGTTAAATGTTATAATTGTCTCTTCATTGTATCTCATTCCAGACTAAAAAAACAATAAGTCCCATGTTTTAAACTGGTATGTACTTTTAAGACTCTTAACCAAAATACTATATAATCTAACACTGATTTAAAATATATTAAGCTGTTCTCTACTATTTTCAGCTCTGCCATTAACCTATTTCAAGAAGTTTGTCTTCCGTCTTTTTACAAGTGTAAATCTTACCTGTTACGTTGAGAGCCAGTACAGTCAAGCTCAGACCCAGCAATCCAGACTGATTCTATACTGTAGTTCTATCTGAAGAACAGCCCTCAACTGCTAAGAGATCTAGGAAATATGGCATTTAAATATTTAATTATTAAAAAAACTTTTTTATAACAAAAAGAAACAGGTTGGCTCCTACCAGCAGCACTCTACTTTCTCCAAAGAAGACAGAAGACAAATGAGCACAGGACAACGTCCATCCACAATTCGCTTCAACTGCCAAGCACTGACCACAGGGCAAAAATGCCTTTCATCAAAACTGAAGATCTCTAAACAGTATACAGAATCACTGGAATCAACAGCCTAGCTCCTCAGGTCAAGGTAGGCTTGTCTTCCTACAGATTTCTTAGTCCACAGGAACTTCAGGAGCCTGGCAGGCCCTGTGCTAAACAGCAAAAGGCAAATACAACCTTCAGCAACCATGGAGAACCCTGAGGAATAGCTCTAGGTGCCAAGCAAGTAAGTTCTCTGTCATTTTTTATCAATATCTCAAGTAAAATTTTATCCTTCTCAAAGATCTCTGATGCAGTTTGACAGCTGAGAGGTTTTGTCAGTTTAAAAGAACAACCTCACCAAACAAATTTCCGTAAAACCTAACTACAAGTTATAAACCTGTGAGAACAAATACAAGTTAAACAAATTTCTCTCTCATGCTGCCTTCCATAGTCTCAAAAATACTTTCATTATGCAAAAAATATCTGTCACAGTCATTCTGATATAAACGTATGTTTTCATAAACCCAAAGAATTGTTGTGAGTTTAAGGGAGCTGAATTAAAGGATCCACCTTAAACAGGTCAGATACACCCCTCTCAATTCTCTAATCCTAAAAGTTTTTTTTTTCTGTAAACTTAACTTTGTCCTCTGTTCCACCAATACCTTAAACAGGTGTAAGAGACACTAGACATATCCATACCACAAACAGCAGACAGGAAAAGAGACCAGCTACCCCAGGATGTGACCAGCCCTCAGTTTTCTCAGGTTGACCCCCTCATGATGCCCACAGATAAGCAGGAAGCAGTCCTTTGAATTTGCCACTCCAATTCCTTTTGTTACTCCCAAATCTGCAATCCCCGACAAGCCGATAAGAAAACCAAGAGTCCTATATGTAAAAGCAATGAGCCTTTATTTTAATCAAGTTTGCAAACTCAGTCCCCCCACACATCCAATTAGAATAGAGTTTTATAGAAATAAGGTGGGGATGAGTGGTTTCTGAGGTTCTAAGTCCCCTGATTGGCTGACATTCGTCTAGGGTTTCCTGGTGACTCTGAGCTGCAGGTGTTTCTATCTACAGTGCTTGGAATCCTGGGAATTACCTTTGAATGGTCTGTTCGTGGGTGGGGTTTGGGTCATCTCAGCTTGTGGTTTCTCCTGCAGCCCTGCTTCATCTCAGGGTAAACAATTGAGACTCCAGCCTCTACTGAAATTCATTGATGGCCAGAGTACCAGGTGACAATGGTTGGAGGAAGTAAAGAGTTAGATTATCATGGCTGGCCCTCACATTTCCCCTTCACAAGCAGCTGTTGTAGGACCCAATCATGGGTCCTGCTTGCCCCTAGTTTTAAGAAGGAATGGAATTACTTAAATTAATAAATCTATTAATTGACAACTCTGGACCTAGTATATTAACAGACACTATAGGTAGCTATCTTGTCCCACATGCCAGGGAGAGATGGAGGACACTTTATACTCATAACAGGAACAGTTCATCAAGATGAAGTCTCAATCCTGAATATCTATGCCCCTAATATAAAAGCACCCACATATGTAAAAGAAAGATTACTAAACTCAAATCACACATAAAACTTCATACACTAATAGCAGGAAATTTCAACACTCCTCTCCCGCCAATGAACAGATAAACCAGACAGAAACTTAACCGAGAAATAAGGGAACTAACAGATGTAATGAATCAAATGAACTTAACAGACATCTAAAGAAGATTCCACCCAAACAAGAAGGGATATACCTTCTTAGCACCTTATAGAACCTTGTCAAATATTGATCACATACTTGGTAACTATGCAAACATTCACAGATACAAAAGAAGTGGAGTAACTACCTGTGTCTTATCAGATCACCATGGAGTAAAGTTAGAATTTAACAACAATACTACCCCCAGAAAGCCTACAAAATCATGGAAACTGAACAGTCAACTACTGAACCTCCCCTGGGTCAAGGAAGAAATAAAGAAAGAAATTAAAGTCTTCCTTGAACTCAATGAAAATGAAGACACAACATACCCAAACCTATGGAACACTATGAAAGCAAAGCTAAGAGGAAATTCATAGCACTAAGTGCCCACATAAAATGGAGAAAGCACACATTAAAAACTTAATAGCACACCTGAAATCTCTAGACAAAATAGAAGCAGACTCACCCAGGAGGAGTAGAAGACTGGAAATAATCAAATTGAGGGCAGAGATTGACAAAATAGAAACACAGAAAACAGTTCAAAGAATCAAAGAAACAAGGAGCTAGTTCTTTGAGAAAATCAACAAGATTGACAAACCCCTATCTAAACTTATCAAAAGGTGGAGAGAGAACACCCAAATTAACAAAATCAGAAATGAAAAGGGGGACACAACAACAGACACTGAGGAAATTCAGAGAATAATTAGGTCTTACTACAAAAGCCTGTACTCCACAAAATTGGAATATGTAAAAGAAATGGATTTTTTGAAAGATACCATATACCAAAATCAAATCAAGATCAAGTGAGCAATTTAAATAGACCTATAAGTCATGAGGAAATAGAAGCTGTCATCAAAAACCTCCCAACAAAAAAAGCTCAGGGTCAGAACTTCCAAGGGGCACTAATACCTATACTCCTCAATGTGTTCCACATAATAGAAACAGAAGAGTCATTGCCAAACACTTTTTATGAAGCTACAGTTACCCTGATACCAAAACCACACAAATACTAAACCAAGAAAGAGAATTACAGACCAGTCTCACTCATGAACATCGATGCAAAAATTCTCAATAAAATACTGGCAAACTGAATTCAAGAACACATCAAAAAATCATCTATTATGATCAAGTAGGCTTCATCTCAGAGATGCAGGGCTGGTTCAACATACGAAAATCTGTCCATGTAATCAATCATATAAATAAACTGAAAGAAAAAAAAACATATGATCTTTTCACTAGATACTGAAAAAGCATTTGACAAAATTCAACACCTCTGAAAATTAGTAGCCCTCCTATACACAAAGGATGAAGAAGCTGAGAGGGAAATCAGAGAAACATCACCTTCCACAATAGCCACAAATAGCCTAAAGTATATTGGAGTAATACTAACCAAGGAAGTGAAAGACCTATTCTTCACAGACATTGAGAGAACAATAATCAACTTTATATGGAAAAATGAAAAGCCCAGGATAGTAAAAACAATCCTATATAATAAAGGAACTGCCGGAGACATTACCATCCCGGACTTCAAGCTCTATTACAGATCTACAGTAATGAAAACAGCTTGGTATTGGCATAAACACAGAGACATTGACCAATGGAATTGAGTTGAAGACCCAGAAATTAATCCACACACCTATGAACACCTGATATTTGAGAAAGAAGCTAAAATTATACAATTGAAGAAAGAAAGCATCTTTAACAAATGGTGCTGGCATAACTGGATGTCAACCTGTAGAAGAATAAAAAATAGATCCATATCTATCACCATGCACAAAACTCAAGTCCAAATGGATTAAAGACCTCAACATAATTCTGGCCACACAGAACCTGATAGAAGAGAAAGTGGAAAGTAGCCTGCAATACACGGGCAGAGGAGACCACTTTCTACGTATAACCCCAGTAGCACAGACAATAAGAGCAACAATGAATAAATGGGACCTCCTGAAACTGAGAAGCTTCTGTAAAGCAAAGCCACTAGGATGTTTCCTGGAGGTAACTCGGCATCTGGTCCCCTCCGCACAAGGGCAAGTCCCTAAGACTGAGGGGCCAATGACAACGGCACTGTGATTTGTCTCTACTGCATGTACTGGCTTTTTGGAATCCTATTCTCTTTAAATGCATACTTTCCTAAGCCTGGATGTATGGGGGATGGCCTTGGACTTTCCACAGGGCAGGGTGACTTGCCTTCTCCTAGGACTGGAAGGGGGAAGTTGTGGGGGTGGGGTGGGAGGGAAGTGGGAGGAGAGGAGGAAGTGGGAATTTTGATTGCTATTATTTATAAAGTAATTATATATATATATGAAAAGAAATTACACATCTTTCTCATCACACATCTCCCTTATTTTCAATTCTTCTTCCAATGTCTTGACAGATTGCTGAATGTAAGATGGTATTTATTTTCTTTGCATTCTGAACTTCCTAGCAAAAAAGACTTGTGAAATTTCTTTAATTTTTCTCCCTTTTTATTTAAAAATGATTCTTTTCTCTCTTCCTTTCTCTCACTTTAGAAAATAAACAGGCAAGCAAACAAAAATGAAAATGATAAACAAACAAATAAATAATATGAAGGAAAGGAACAAGCAACATCTGAACACATATGCTCTCACTCCCCCCCCCACACTCACACATTTTTAAACACCAGTTTTAACTAACGGTTGCTCACAAAGACCTCCCAGTCTCATGGTTTCAGTCTCTTGAGATTGAGGTAAGTTTACTTATAATTTTAAGAATAATTCAATGGAAACATTTTTAGGTTGCTAACAGCAACTTTCTAACTTATGTTTCTGATTTCTACATCAGTTGTAGTAATGATACTTACTTTTGCAGTAAGGCACAGAAGCACAGACCATGCTATAAAGGACCCTCAGTTTGGTACTAGTTTTCCTATTTTTATATCTAAGCAAAACATCCTTTATCTATTCTTTCAAGGACCTACGCTACTAAGTATTTGCACTGTATACTGCGTTATTTTCAAGATTTCATTGCAAGTTTTCAATCTTACTTTAGTCAAAAAGGGAAAAATATGGAAGGAAGGAGGCATTTAGTGAGTTTTGATGTTAATTCTGGACAAAACATATTTTTTTTAATACTCATGACTTTGAGATCAACATTGTAATCAAATATAAAGGATACAAAGCCAATAGATATGATACACCTGTGCATCAAAAAGGGAATGACCTCTTGAAGAAGTGACTTTTTGCTGTGAGAATGTTTACAGTTGTAACTACCTGCCTACTGGGGCGTGGCCTCATAGACTATGTAGATGTGGAAGTGCATCCTGCTCTCTCTTTCATCCCCCAGGTTCCCACTTGGCTAGATCAGATTGTTTTGCGTCCCATCTCCATCCACCATTGAAGCAGAGAATCCTGGTTTTGTAAGTTTTCCCTCTAAATAAATAATGGTCTACCTCTCAATTCTGAGTCAGTGTGAGATTTCTTTTAAGTGCCCAATTTCTCTGCCCATCTCCTGGCAACCCACGTGGATTTACAGTCCACACCTCTTGGGAGGATGATAGGATAATAGATGGGTATTTGTGTGTTATTGTTTATAGACAATTACATTGGTATCAATTATTTTATATTGATACAAAGTTAAATTATATTAAATATTGTATGCATATATGCTTCCACCTCTGTTTAAAACATTTTTATGTATTGATATGTATATATTTACCATATTGCAGTGTATATTTCTACCTCTGATTAAGATACTTATATATTGTTTACATATTGATATATATATTTATCATATTGTAGTTTACATTTCTACCTCTGATCAAGATACTTATACATTGTTTACATTTGGAGGCCATTGTCCTCATTTATTGCACAGTTGCTTATTGTCTTAGTCTTTAAGTTAGATAGGTATTAAGAATTATAGATCAATAGTCATCTATGTTTGTCATACTTGTAGTTAGACTAATCAGGTTCTTTTTTTTTTTTTACTGTGATTAACGGTTTGGTTTATTAGTTGTTTTAATAAAGTAAAACTCTATAGTGAAAAACAACATAATAGGCTTTTATGATACGCTTACAGTATGACAGACGCAGGTGAACACACCCTTAGTAACAGTAATACAATGCATGAGTACAGGGGAGCGAGCGCAAGAGTCGGGCTGTCTGAAGGCTGAGCAGCCTTTGA